>VYYJ01004622.1:0-12926 GCA_021029165.1 Cyphoderus albinus
GCCTGCGAGCGGATTCAAAACGTGCCTGGCGCTAAAGGCTGAGTTAGCCAGGCACAATACTATTCTCACTCACTATAATCACTAGTTTTGCTTTACTAATGTTAAGCTAGTAACTAGCAATAAACAAGCTAATGTTTTTGTATTCTTGAAAAGTTTTTCCAATGTGAAAGGCGACAAATCAAAACAAACTCAAACTGAAGAGCTCACTTGCTCAACCAGACCAGAAGAGCAAAAGTTGTAAGAAACAACACAAAACACACGAGAGCTGAGCTGAGCCATCTGCATCGCATGATGCGATTCGCATCTGTCAGTTTTGTCATCTGTGGTGGTGTCTACCTACATACGTAGACTAGAGTTTAGTCACTACTAGTGACTCACTAGACTACTTTGTTACGGTTTACGGTTTCATTTCATCAACTTTCCGATCTGATATTTAAATCATTGTTTTTGTTTACTGAACAACCAACACAGGTGTGTATTCAATTAATAATTAAACTTTATTAAAGTTTTGCGTCAAACTCACAAATTTTAAATATTATAGAAAAACGGCTGGCGGAGTGAATGAGGCAGCAATTGCAGATTGCAGCAGCTGAGTTTTTTTTGCACAGAGACATTGTTTCGGTCTTGTTCAATTCCTCTAATTTTGTTTATCAGATCAGTTCTATTTTCTATTATTTGAAAATAGCTGAATTGAACTTGGAAAAATTATGGTCAGGGTTAAGTATCGGTGACAGAAAAAATACAAAGAGGGGGGTCTTTGGTTTCTGTCACCAATACTTTACCCTGACTACTGATTAGTCAGGGTTAAGCAACGGTGACAGAAAAAAACCAAACCCAACCAACCAAAACCACCTCAAATATCCTAACCAAATCACTTGAAACTAACCTTAAACTAACCTAACCTAACCAAAAATTAAAAGTAATTAATTAAAAGTAAGCCTAAAATAACCTAACCTCTCACTAACATCAATAATTTTCTCTGTCACCAATACTTAACCCTGACTACCGATTAGTCAGGGTTAAGCAACGGTGACAGAAAACACAAAGAGGGGGGTCTTGGGTCTCTGTCACCGATACTTTACCCGCACCGAGAATCAGAGTCACGTCCACGTCTAGCTTATACAGAGGTGACAATTGCCTTCATTGTTATCCGGGACATCCTCGATATTTTTTTTATTCTAAATTTGCATGAATTTTTCTGCAGAGAAACATATGGTAAAAATATAAATGTTGTTGTTGAGTTGTACGTGATGTCTTGCTATGTCAATGGAAATATTTTTGCGTCCACGAAAAGGGTTTTTAAAGAAAACAAAAATGGAAAGTTGATGTTTACGATGACGTGATGTTTGAGAAGTGAAAAAGGAGGCGAAGTAAAAGCACACATAAAATGCAAGGAAAAGAAATCGCTCCAGGACTTATTTTTCCTGTCTTTTTTATAATACAAAGTAGTAAAGGAAAGTTTGTTTATGCTCGATACGAGATGACATCTGCAGTCAAGTCAAGACAGTTTATATATATTTATGTGTTTGTATTGGTTATCGATGCAACATGATACCCTAAAAACTTTATCATTATCATATCTGGATATTATGGATGCTGCGTAGATTTGGCTATACAATATGTAGGTGAAAGCAAGAGGTTTTGGTTTGTACTTTTCCGACTGTCTTGCTGTGTTTGTTATTCTTTTTTCGCTACCTCAGCTCACTCACAGATTCACTCTTTTCCATTTCACTCGAGCCATCATCCTTTTCTCTACTTTGACCATTTTGATTATTTACTTTGTGTCTTCTTCTTGTCTTTCTCCGGCGATTCTCGAGAAAACCAGAGACACACATAAAATAGATAAATAACTTTTATCTGGAGATCTTTTCTACAAACAAACTACTTTCAACTTTCTCCTTTGTCTGTAATTGTCGTTTTACAAGCGTGCACAATTCCATGTCAGAATATACAATACGCATGTACATATGCGCAAAACGCAAAAAATGGCACATGCATTGTACCTGTTTATGTTTGTTCATAGTTTAGAGAAAGTGAAGCCTTGAAAAGTGTGTTTTTCTCTGGTTCTCATGTTATATAAAGGTAGCACGTATCAGGCATCCCATCTCATCATTATCTTTGCCGTGATAGTTTACAGAAACCAGGGGAAAAGGGTAAAAGTAAAAGAGAAAGCAGAGCGAAAGCAGTTTTAAAATGAAATAAACGTGAGTTTGACTACGTACGGTAAATATAAAAGCATGCCTCAAAACAAACCAACGCTAGCAGAGTAAAAGCCGCAGGCATTCAGATCACTCTTTTCACTTTGTAGCAGCTTTCACTTTTTAATACTCTGCTATTCTAAAATGATTGGGTTGAACAGTTGCACGGAGAAACCATCGTGGATCATCATCATAACATAAAATACCATCATGAATGAACTCTTAAATTTTAGTAGGGACGATGGAATCCCCACTGCCGCTGTTAACTGTTGAATTTGTAATTTAACATTTTGTGATGTCGACATTTTTATATTTTGTTTTCGAAAGGACAATGAGTCAATTTTAAAGCTGAGGATTACCACATCATTGACATTAGATTTATTACAAATTTCATAATTTTTTTACCACACACACTGAAATGTCCAAACTGAAGGAACGTCAGGCTTTTGGAAGTAAAATAAAAAATCACATTAGGTAAGACATGTTTTCAAAGAAAATGGGAGCTGAGGGAGAAACAAAGTTTTTTATGTTGTTTTTCGCTTTTCCCTTCAGGGATTATTTTGGTGTTATTAGGAAATCTGAAAATATTATATTATGGTGGTCATACGACGCCATACATGGCTAAGATTCGGAATTTATCAGAGATAGGATTGCATCATGTTAACATTTTTTGAAAAGTAGGTAATTTTTTGCCTTGTCTTGTCTTGTCCCAAGATCCCTTGACATCCACTTGTTTATTGAACTGACTGCATCACTCCTTGAAAATTTTAGGTTTTTTTATCGTTTAGTATTCGGGCCTGGGAGTCTTACGCAATTACAATGTTTTGAAGTCGATAGTTTTTGAAGGCTTTTTCGAGGAAATTTAATATCCGATTTGGGTTTGACTTTCACTTGAGTTTTAGTTGAAATACATACATAAGTGAATGTGAATAGGAAGAATGTGCTGCCTCGCATCCCTGGAAAATCTTGAGTCCTTCGCTGCGTATTTTTGATATTGTACTTGTAGTCTCTAAGTACGGAGAAAAGTGATCTGAAAATAAAATTTTTAACAATGTTTTTCAGTCGTGGACACAAAACAGCTCGGGTAAAGTCAAGTCATCCATTTTTAATGCTTTCACTCTGCCTCACTCACGGTTCACTTCACGTGCTCATACAAGAAAATAATGAGCTTCAAGAAGTAGAAAGGGAAATGTTTACTTTTACATCGTCCCGTCCAAAATAACTCAATTTTCTATCGTCCGCTTCATTTCCTTGCTTCACTCTGCCCTGTCCTTGTCCTTTGACCTCTCACTCGCAAATTTTAATTTTCTTACATCAGAGGAAATTTTAGAATGTGAGTCACTTCAAATATTAGAAAACAGATTTCTTTCAAACATTCAACTTTTTGAAAGTCGAAAATGCGACCGATTGACATCATTATTTTTATTGGGAAAAGTGCAGCTGACAGCAGATTTTACTTTCTCTTCATTTTAGAAAAAAGATAATGATGGTGAAAGTAAGTGGAAATTGAGTCGTTTCTCTCATGATGTTCACGAACAATGTAGAAATGGCGATAGTTTAGCATTGTAAAGTAAATTCATCTCGCCCCAAGTCCTGCAGTGTAACAACTTAAATTTTGTTGGCAAAGTTTTTCGGATTTTTTATAAAATGTGAGAGAAAAAGTTTGGAAAGCAAAAAAACTCAATCAAGAAGTAAAGGGGAAAGTTGATCTGGACGATGAATGGATATTGTTACCAGTCCAGACAGGGAGTGTCATGTTTGGAGTGTCTCACTCGACTCATTATGTAAAAACACGAAAAGTGTCGAGCCACTGACTGGGTGAAGGTTCAAGTAAGCCCGACACAACGCGTCATCTTGCATTATTATGGTCGTCTTTCCCTCAAAGTCCAAAATGTCATCAGTCGCAGTCCCACACTTGCATGCACTCTCAGACTTCGTGTCAGGCCACAATTTGCCTTCTAATGAAACTTTGATGAATCCTGAGAGAAAATGGAATCTAAAAGTAAATATCATCTCATCTCCAACTGGGTAATATTTTACACCTGTTGATGGGTAGATTTGAAAACTTTATTTTGTCAAGCAATTTTTTTTGGCTGGACGAATGCGTCTGACTGGAAGTTGTGTCTCACTAACTGACTATTGTCAGTCAGAAGAATTCAGAGTGATTTTTTTTGCATGATCACCGAGAAATTGTGAAGATGGGTGCGTGGCAATGACACATGTCAAAATTTTCCCCAGTCTTCATTCAAGGTAGCCCAAGTGAGATAAATTGAGTGAATGTTGTGAGTGATGCTTCACTTTTTTGCGCTAAAGTGCCTCTGCTTTTTGCACAATGAATAATTAACAAGTTGGAAAAAAGCGTTTTTTATTTACTCTCTCACTTTTCATCTTTTATTATGCTAAAAGGTTTCGGCTCTTCTTTTCCTGTTTTTATTATTATTGCCGCTGTTGTTGTAATGGTGAAAGTTAATGGGACTTGAGGGTGATTGTGATGGCTATCTGTAAAAATATTCTCAATTTTCCACGTGTTTTTATTTGTCCTAGATATTTTTCCTCCTTGTCACTCCATTTCACCTTCGACATGTGAAATGCCGTGGCAGGCGGCGAAGGTAAGTGAAGGTAGGGGAAGTTAGCCCCGTTAGCATGAACAAGGAAGACGGAATATTTAAAAATGCAGAAAGCTTTTTTCTATGCAGACAGCTTAAAATGGTTTGTTACTCACATTTTGAGCTTGGAATGGAAAAGCCACAAAAAAGTGGCTTTATCATTTCGTTTCATGATGTGAGTATCTGATCAGAAATGGTGAGTGAAAGTCGGTGGAATTATTTTTTGGTTTTCCACTCGGGCTATCCTTTTCCACGAAATTGTCTCATCTCATGAAACAAAACAAGAAATCTGAAACGGAGAACCTTTAAAGCGGAATATTATAGGTGAAATGATAGGATCGGAAAACAGAAACACAATAAAAAATAACAAGATGATGATAATCATGAAAATGATCATGATCGTGCTTATCATGTGATGTGATCACATCGGCGTCACTGAAACCCCTGTACTATCCCCTTTTTCCTCATCAGTCCAACGTTTAGGTAGACAGTGGAATGGAACACGAGCTGCAGCTTCCCTTTTTGCCTTGGCTTGTTTTTCATTCCATTTTCATCCATAAAAACTTTTACGACTTTCACTTGTGTCCTTCTTCGTAAAAGTTGATGATGTGGATGGTAGATATGTGATGCATGCATGCAACATGTAATCTCAATGTGTCCATGAGCCATGTACATTTCACTTAATTACCTTGTGAAAACAAGATGGAAACATGCATGTTTTCATTTCATGCCATCCTCTACTTTCACTCTTCGCCTTGTCTTGTCAAGGCTTTGCTCATTTTATTCCAGTTTACTTCATTTCACTCCGCTTGAAAATAAGCCAAGATTAGATTTTTTCGTGGGTTTTACTTACTCCTCTCACTTCATGCACATATTATTTACATTATCGCGCACCACCGTGAAAGTTTAGGAGTTTACCCAAGTTTGAGTTTGAGTTACGCTTGTGTTTGCCATCTTCCTAATGAACTTATCACATCTCAATCAGAATATCATTTTAACGTTTTTACACTCTGTCCGTGGGCCGATTTTAATTTGCAGATTTAATTAAAAAATCACACCGATCACCTTTGCCACGTTCCAATCACTCACTCACTACTCATTGGCTACTCAAACTTACACGAGTCGCTAAAAACGATGACCTCGTTATCGGTATTAGTCGTTTTAGTTGGAGCGGAAAATTATTTGCCATCATCTCCATTACAAACATGTTTTAAGTAGAAAGAAATGTGACCTGATTTTTCCCGAAAATTCTCCAGAGTCCGTACCACTTACTTTCAGTGGGAAAAAGCTAATCAATAAAAAAAATAGATGGATCATTGCATTGCAAGGAAAGTAATGTAAAGACTGAGAGAGAAAAACACTGGCGAAAAGTAAAATAGTGATGGATCATTTTCTGGCCACAGAATTGCATGGCGCCATGCGAAATATAAAAACTCTGTCTGACACTGCTCCACTTTTGAAAACTAAAAAAAATGGCTGATGCTGCTAGGCTGTAGTTTATAAATGTGTGCCATGTCATGCCCTGATGTGTGTTCAAGTGGAGAAGGAAAATGAAAGAAATTGAGCAGAGAGCACGAATCTCTTTGTGGTGGAGCGTTAATGCGTTAAATGGAGAAAAGATCAATAATGAAAATGATGCTTGCTGATGGATTTCCTTTTTTTGTTTTTATGCTTCCAGGGTCCCTATCTCAAAACATTGAAGCACGTCCACATCGAGCAGATTGCGCGACTTCAGGCGAAAAACCAACACGAATGTGACCTTCTAGATGATATTCGGTGAGTCAATAAATAAATCAAAAAATTAATGTGTCAACATTCAACAGCATTAATTATATTATATTATACTACTCATTTCAAACTTTTTTCCTGCCTTTATGTATTTGAGTCATACAAATTTGCCTGTGAGGAAAAATTGGATGATATTTGTATTCTATGTTGCAAATTTTATCATCTTATTTACACGGTTCAGATTTTGATTTGCATCCACGCACGTCATCCTCTCAAAATAAAAATGATGATCGCCAAGTAGAAAGTTGATTATTTTTCTCCTTTCTGGGAAAAAATAATTCTTCCAGGAGGAATACTCCAAAACTAAATATAAGTTTTTACTTTCTTTCTCCCCTTCTCTAGGAATTTTACGAAGCAGAGGTCCGTGATAGAGAAGTCTTATGCTGAGGTAAGTTTATTTTTGCGAATTTAATCCATTTCTCAGTTTACTTACTTACTTACCCACTCTGCTTTCTCTCTGTGGACTGGATTTCTCCAAGAAAAACTAAACTGAACAAAAAAAAAACTGTTGCTCTTACTTACCTGTATATTGCTTTTACCATCGATTTTTATTTGCCTATTCGTGACATGATATGATCTTTTCCTACCAATCATGAGAATTTGACTGGGAAAAATAAGTGGAAGAAACATTGTCATAAAAACATTTATTACCTGCATAAGTTACACAAAACAATATTATTTTAATTCAATACATGATGTTATTTCATACTTGGGCAAAACGAAACCAAATCCACTTTCTCCTTAACTTTCACTTCCTTCTTTGGAGAAACTAAAACTGTCGTTTACGTTTTCCTTCATTGGGCGTCTTTTGTTTCAATTCTTTTCTTTCTGCTTGTGTGTGTCAGATTCGCGTGGTTATGACGTATGTACGTGACATGATATGACATGGAATAATATGACACTGCGCTTTCTCCTACTTTCTTTTTATTCTTGCCACTTGCCACATTCGCCATGCATTGCAACTGCGGCCTTTGTTGCTGCTCCTGTTTTTCGACTCGATATCTGACATCGTCTGTAATACGTTATTGACAGCGGGAGCAGTGCTTCGCTTAGACGCAGCAGGACGAATTCAATTAAAGCTCCACTAAAAGCCCTTTTTCGCCAACTAGAAGCACAAGACCAGAAATATAAGGGAAGAGGGAAAAGAGTTGTGTCAATAAAGAGTTGCCTGGGTTTTCTTGACGTGGAAAAATAAAATAATAAAATAAGCAGGAATACAAATAAAGTGAAACCGTGTTTTTCCACTCACGCACCGCTCACGATTCACTCAGCCACTTGCTTTGTGTGAAGCTCAGTCAGTTCAGTTCAGAGTCGAAAGTCCGAGTTTTAGTTGCAATTCTCACAGACCTATCATCATCATCATTGTAATGATCATCCTTGGAATTGTGTGATGATCATTATTTTCACGGGGAAAGTAAAACGAGAAGAGGAAAGCTTTAAGTGGCTCACTTTCACTCAATACATTGCATTCTTTGCCGAGGTGATGTGATGTGATAGTATTGGGAGTGACGGCTAGGTTTCGCTTTAGCTGAGGTGTGGCAATGACAATTCAATGGCTTGGCGACAGAAACGAAACCCATAAATAAACAAGAGCTTTTATTTAAAATGGAAAAGAGGAAATTCTCATAGATTCAATTCAATTCAAATTTCGGATGTGGACAATAAAAAAATTTCACTCTTTTGTGTCCATCTTTATGTATTTAGGTGTTGTCATTTATTGCGCCCATTAAATGCAATTTCTTTCTGTGTGTGTAGCCACAAGTCTATAAGCAAATAAAATGTGAAAATGAAAGGGGAATGTGAGAGGACTGCAAATAAAACAGACGTGAAGCTCATTTGAAGTTATTTAGTTATTTATTAGGTTATTATGTATTGACTAGTTGAGTTTTTGTGCGCTTTTAGCATGTTAAATCATGGATAAAAACAAGTATGTAAATACTACACATCTCTCTCCCACTGCTGCGAGCAAAATGAGCAAAATGAAGTTTGCATTTTTTCGAGGGGTGGATGGAGGGAAGGGGTAGAAGCAAAATGATCATGATGATGATAATGACATAGATGATAGTCGTGTGTTCTAATGTAAGTAATAATAAACATAAACGACATGAGCTTGAGTTGTGTATTTATGACTATGACAGGGAGAGCTGCAGTACGTAAGTGTAAAGAAGCGAAAGTTGCAAGCGAAGTATTTTTGATGGTTGGGTTTTGGATGTTAGAGTTATTTTATTATGGTCTGTTCCCGTCGTGTCTCATTAAAATTGATAAGCAAGGCACAGGCAGAAACAGGAGCAGACGAGATGCGCACAAATAGAATTGTGTGTGTGTGCAGAAAAAAATGTTAATAAATAAAGGGAAATGAGTGAGCAGAGTATTTATGTAAATAGAGAGGAGAGTTTTAGCTGGGAGAAAGTAAATTTGAGAGTGACTCTCGTATGCAAACATTAACTGATAAATAGATAGATATTTTACAAATGATACGTTTAGTAGGTGATTTTCCGAGCCCTAGTCCCGAAATAGGTGTCTTTTAGGCTACTTTTATTCTAGGCCATTAATAAAATAAAAATGCTACAGGTAGAGAAAAATATATACTCCGTGCAACCAGAAAATGTCAAAAGTAACGGGAACAGAAGCAAAATAATCCTTTGCATTTTACCTACCTTACATGTGTAGTAGAGTAGTAGATATTTTGTTTTTTGCAAGGTTCATGTGGAACTAGATTCTTTTGTATTGTGCGACTGTGCCACATTCGTATTCATTCTATCACCTTCCACTAAGTACGTAGAGTAGGCAACAAAGGGGAAAGCGAGAGTCTATTATCTTCTAGATGAAAAGAATGGAAACGTGAATTACGGATATTTTTCAGCCTCTGTTCTAGGAAGGGTTGGGATGGGATGAAGTGAAGAGGAAATGTGATTTTGTTTGATTTTGTTACCTCAACTAAGGCTAACCTTAGTTACTACTATACACTGACTCATTACTAACGATGAGTATTATGATTACCTACATTATATACGTTTTACTGCACTACTGCGAATTCTCCAAGGTAAATGGACCAATCAAATAATGTAAAGCATTCAATGCGATAACATCACTTCCGCTTTGTTACTTTGTAGTAAGGTGTCTCTGCTCTTGGTCGAATTACATAGGACACATTTACTGTAGATTTCGGCGACATAAATTCAAGGCACGATGGGAACATGATAACAGCAAAAAATCAATGGTGTCTGGTCAAATGTCTGTTTGTACAAAATATGATGTTGACGACTATAATAAAAACTCATTCAATTATCATATTGCCACAAACAAAATCTCAATAGCATCAGTATCACGTCGGTTGATTTAGTTTTGCCCGATCTTTTTCACTCAGTAAACCTACACACGTTTTTTTCTTGTGAGAGAGGTAACAAACAACAATGGAAAAGTAACAACAAAGTATTATCATGAACAAACAAAAAACAGTTTGAACAAGAAACACTTGAAAAAGAATGAAAAAGAAAAACTCGATTTGTTCCCTCCTCCTTGATTCTTCTCTGTCTCCGTCTGTCCGCTTTCATTGATTACTTGTTCATCAGCCGAAAGTCAGAGTGGGAGAAGAAAGAATGGGAAAAGTAAAAAAAATAGGAGAAAAGTAGGCGAAAACAAGTTGAATATAAAAAGTTGTAACTTTCTCTTTTTGTTTGTCGTCGTCGTTCTCGTTGTTACTCAGTACATGAAGTAGGTACTAAAGTGAAAGTGAAAATGGGTTGGAGGCTGACTTGAGCGAGGGAGTGGAGTCACAAAATACTAAATCGTAATTCATAGAAGTGAAATGGAATTGTTACAACAACGTATGTACAAGATTACAATACAGTGGGGTGTTACAATGTTGAATGGATGGAGAGAAAAAAGTTGCTTGGTTTCCTCTCCTGAGAGTGTGTGATATTTACACCACTCGAGACAGAAAGTCCACTTCAATAAATCGAGAAGGATGAGACGGGGACAATTTTCAGAATGAAATTAGCCAACATAGAAAAAAATGGTTTATCTCTCCTCCGTCTCCACTTGAAGTCGGGTAAAAGTTGGAGAGTGGTAAGATAAGTGAAGTGATGCGAGACGAGGGTCAGCCAGTGCGAACAATGAGAAGAGATCATAAAAAGAAGGGAAAGCAAAAATTGATCAATAATTACAATAATGAAAACAAGAAGATTTTTCTTCCCACTAAAACTTTTACTGTTTTCATCTCTCAGTCTTTGTTTGTTTTACTTTGTTTTTTTCTGATCTTTATTTGTTGCTTTCTTCTAGGAAAAATTAAATTGATTAAAAGTGCTTGATTCTGTATCTAATGTCGAGGCCAATTTTATCTGTTTCGTGGCGACGTCTGCGTCTTCTGACTGACGGTCATGAAGAAACAAGATATTTCATCGATTTGTTTATAATAAGAAATCCGCTTTAGTAAACACTAATTTTGTTCCTTAAATGTTTACTTTAGTCGGGAGTTTGGATCAGGATAAATTCGCTGATATCTAAATTTTCATACTTTCCTTCGCTCTTCTCTTAATGCTAATACATCATTAAATTTTAACTGGCTTGGGATTTAGATCGCATAAACTTATAAACTAAAACTAATCAGCTTATTAAAAAAGGTTCTCGCTTGGTTTCTCATTCTCATCGCGATCTAAAAATTGCCTCAATTAATCTCGAATTTGTAATACGAGACAAGCAGACTGGAGACTAGATAATAATAATTCTGTTAATTATTAACAGAGAATGAAGTTGAGTTGAGAAGGTTGAGTAAGATTCTGTTGCTATTATTAGCACTTCCACCTGGTGATGTAATGCGAAATGTGATGTGATGTGTCGAGGGAATGAAATCGACAGGATGATTGGATATGGAATGAAGAGTTTGAGGATTTATTTTGAAAGATTACAAAGCTCTGTTGTCTTTTATGGGACCATGGAGGAATAAAAGTAATAAAAATATTTTTCATTTCGGATTCGCCTCCAAGGATATTTTTCAAATGGAAAATGGTAATCCTTTCTCTTTTTCAACTTTCACCAGTTGGAAGCTGGGCTCGCATTTATGCTTACTTTACTTTGCATGATTCTCTCTTTGCTGCCTCTGACTGACTTATTATTATTATTATTATTGGCTCACGGCTGTTGTGAGAGAATTATTTTCCACATTCTGGAGGGTTTTAGAGGATAATTAAATAATGTTATTGTGTAATACGTACGCAATCTGTGTTATGTTTTGAGATTTGAGTGTTACTCACAGATTTATGATTTATCACGCAATTTCTCATTCTTTTGTTGTTTTTATATGGCTTCTCGGTGTGTAAGTAACCATCCAGTTTAAGAAGAAATGTGAAATGAATAGAGAGACAATAATCAAGATAATTACCTAAATAGTAGAACAATGAAACGAAATTGCGAGTAAACTGTTAATTCTACGACGATTGGGTTGTAAAGTTAGAAATTACATAAGTGAATTGAAATGCATTGAAGCCAAAGTTATGATTTTATAATTCATAATTCAATCCATGAAACTATTTTTCATGACAATTTTACCCACGAATGATTTGAATGGGCAATATTAAAATAATGCTCACTCTCCGTTTTCAGGGCGTCGTCAAATTTTACCTTTTCTTTTACGACAGAGAAAAACACGTAAAAGAGGAGGCGAATAAAATAACATCAAAGGCAATAGTAAAACGACCCATTAACACCAGTCATAACCAAATAACAAACGGTTTTTTTGTCAATTTTCAGCTCCTGCTCTTGAAAATTGTTCAAAGGGGAAAACTGAGAAATGACAAGTTAAATGAAAGGCTAAATATTGCACAGAAATGTTACATGAATTACGGCCGGCACTACACACGACACAAGTATCGCCAGCATTTAGTCTAGACTCCTGTAGCAATTTGCTTTCACAGACTGAAATAAATTCAAGGACGTGCAGTTAGTAAAAGCATCAGTTCATTTATTAATTGAAGGTAATTGCCGGAAAATACTTAGCTCTGAATTGATGACCACAGCAAAATAAATGCATGCTTTGCAAAAGCAGCGTTACATTTCGGCTTCCTCTCCATGCAGTCCACTATTGCTCAAATTTGTACAGCGAAATGAAAATGAAACATTGCCACAGATTAGACGCGGTTAGATTATTATTATATTATTATTACGGATTTCAACAGTCTGTCTGTTTAATTGTGACATGGACACGTTTCTACTCTTCTGATTAAAAGAAATTTGATTCATGTAAAAACGTATCGTTTCTATAACCTAATACGTAATGACTGTAATATTCTGCACGGTTTATTGTGATCCGTTGCGATTTTTGATTGTAAATAGAGTG
>VYYJ01004623.1:0-12923 GCA_021029165.1 Cyphoderus albinus
TTCGTCGTTGATTTCAATGGTGGCGCTCCCGGTGTTACTCTCATTATCGTTGGCAATGTTGCTGCTTTCACTACTGCTGGAATTCCCATCTCTCACGGTTTCCATTTCCAAAGAAATTGATTCCTCCAAATCTCTAGTCTCCGGATGTGGAAGAACCTCAGCCCACATTGGGATACTCTGACTGCTCGAGTTTTGTTTACGCTTCATGCTTTACACTTTCAATCACTCTACTGGTTTTTTCGTTGAAACAAAGTTTAAAAAATAATTGTCACCAAACTGAACTGGTTTCCTTTAAGTTGTCATTCTGAAATATGAAAGTGTCTGAAGCGGAGGAATAGATAACTTTCCACCGCAGTATGATATGGTGAGGAAAATGATTCACACCTAAAATTTCCGCAAGCTTTATTTTAGTTCTTCTTCAGGAGGGAATAAGAACAACAAATTATGGAAAAATTTATTTTCTTTGATGAAGTGAAAACTGCAAAATATAATTCATCCTGACATTACCACCAAAAAGACAGTTTTTTTTCAAAAATCTTTAAGCCGAACGCCGTTGTATTTTGGTACGTAATCTCATAATACATTGATCTCTATAATTTAATGGTATTATTAGTTTTACAATGTAATGTGTTTTGTACAATGTGTTTTGTAATGGCAACAGTATATTATGTAAGTGAAGGAATCAAAATGTAGCAAAAGATAAAGTTTTTCTCGAAATATTAAACCGTCTTGAGCAATTGCGTCAAGCTTCTTTTAAACAAAATTGATGTCTTCGCATTAAATATTAGACAGTTCATGCACGAGTGCCATTAAAACTATGAATTCAATAAATTACATAAATTAAGTGACATTTTGATCAACCTAAATAAATATTAGAAATCTGAACTATAGTAATTAATTCATGACAGATGACAGCTTATATTTTTTTCAGATTAAGTAGTCTGTTCCGTGACCTGCTACAACATGAAAGTTTTTGGAATTGGTTTCATCTTGGTAGTAATAACCTTGATTATGTGGCCATTGCAGGAGGTAAATGATGATAATAAAGTTTTTAACATACTCGTTTATCTTATAATAATTTAATGGAGTGAATTAATTAAATTAAATTTTATAATTTAATACATTTATATTCTCTACTCACAGGTTATTGGGGGAAGTCATCATCGTTTGGTGAATGGTACCAAAAAGCACAATACAGGCAAAGAAAACAGTAAATGAAGAAGGAAATGGAAGGAGACGTGGAAGGAAGTAGGATGAAAAGACCACTTAAATGTTTATAATTGTTTTTCTGAGATGCGCCTACACATTTCTCCTTTTCCTTTTTCCTTTTTGTATCCTTTTTGTTGCATTAAGATTTTAAGATCGCTGAGTCATCTGAAAATTAAAAATCAAAATCATTAATTGCGATCAAAATGTTCATTGAAATTATTTTTGCTAATTACCATTGAAATTTATTTCAAAATTCAAAATTGTTCTATACCACAACAAAAATCATTTTTCAAATTTGAAAAACGTTATTAGTTTACTGTAGACTCTGTAGACCATTTAAATTTATTTTTGTTTCAAATCAGACGCTATTTTTTGACTGAGATGTGTGCAATAAGTTTTAATAACTTAACACAAGGGCGACTTAGATTGATTTTGATAATGATACAACACTTTGCTGTTTGTCAATATACAATATACTTTTTAAATTTTACATGTAAATGCATGTGAATCGGCGACAGCAAATAATACTGCCATTGCTAGAGATGAGATGCAAAACACAGTGAAAGTTACACCGAACAGAATAATTCAAATGCAAGCACCATGCAAATCGAATTACGTAACTAATTACATGATTGAGTACCCTCTATGTTGTTGCTATACATTTTTTTACTTTTTTATACTTAAAAGTGCTTTTCATGTCAAAATAAAATAACTAATTGGAGAATTAAAAAAATTATTCTGCTTTTTATATTGTTGTGGGTTAATAAACTAATTCTCCACTTTGACGATATTTGAGTGTTAAATATAAAATTGTATTTGTTCGTCTACGTTTGTTATTTATGCTATGCTATAGGCCTTTATATACGTTTTTATTACTTGTCATTACATGAAATTTTTTAAATCACGTCCAAAAAAAGTAAAGCAGGACAGAAATGATATAAATTGTTTGTCATAACGGTCCGACGGTTTATATATACTTAATAATTTAATTTATATGTATATGTTTTGAAATTGTAAACTTAATTCTTACAGTGTTTGAAGTGATAGAGACGATTTTGTCCTGATGATGTACACGGGTGCTGCAGAAAAGTTTGACGCAATCAAGTTAAATTAATGTGCATCAATTGTGTGTGATCCATCAATTTAGACCGTCCTTTCTTAATATAGAATCTATGCTGATTTGCTATTCAAATACTTCCATCTAAATTTCTGAGATGCACCAGGAAAAAGAGTAAAAAATTAACAGTGCTTCATGCAAAATAACATTAGGAATTAATCATTAATACAAAATCCAACACCAATTTATTTCAAATCTGGCTTGTATGACTGATATACGGAAATTTGGTAAATTCTATATGGTGGCGTCTAACTATTTAAAATGTGTAAAAAATCTTAAACAAATTGGATAAAATAACTTGCAAGTTATAATGCAAGTTGAAAGCTTTTTCTTTTATTATATTGCCACTTTATCGAAATGTTGATGTCAGATGTCGATCAGATTTCAAAATGAAAGTAGCCCACATAAATACATTTGAGGTGGAGTATTTTAAAATGCTTTTCTGTTTTTGGAACAACTAATTTTATTCACAATTTGCCACATAGAGATTTGCCTCCATCAAAATAAAGTAATACAGTTTTAGTGTATATACAAAAGATGGTAACTGGGCTAGGGATAGGCAGTTCAACTAATGTAAGTGGCAGGGTACAAAGGTAAAGAAAGAAATGATGGTGGGGTATTTCTGAGAAAATGTGGTGAGAGAAAGTTTACATGTCACAATTTAACGTGAAAATTTCGTCTGCCATCCGGTCAGTGACAGTCAGTGTAAATTATATTTGCTGCAATAAATGAGGGTGAAGAGTGAAGTGTGAGATGGTGAAGAATTGAATGGGCTTACCACGCGCGTTTTGTTCTTCGTGTTGCTGTGGCTTTTTCCATTTTGTGTTCCAACCAAGTAACAAAGGCTAATATGGACAGCAGGAGAAGGGTGAAACCCACTTGATAGCCAAGTTCAAAAAACCAAGAAGTCTTGTTGGCCGATTCCGATTGAAAATCAAAATGAGCCTGATAAATATCCATCTAAACACCAAAAGCAGCCAGCAGGGGTGTGACGAAAAAAGCGACCTAAAATTTAATATGAAATTGTGACAAAATAATTTTTTTAAATTGAAAATTGGACTAATCACGGTAATTTTTAATTGAATAATGAATTTTTGGGGAGTACTACGTGATTTAATTTAATTTTGAGCAGAAATAACTGTAGACGCGTTTCGTTCTTACTGGTACTGGTACTTACTGGTACTTATTAGTACGATGTGTTTCTGCTCCGAAAATTAAAAATGACTACAGATGGAATTGTAGGAAGGAAAATGAAAGGAAAAACTTTTTTTTCGAAAATTAAAATGTTCTCACTGAACAATCAAAATTATTTCGAAAACGATATGACAACCAAGTCTTTTTAAGACAGCTGCCTCACGAAAGGGCTTGGTGGCAGACTAACCGTCTGTACTTGTGTCATGCGTCCAAAATAACTCTTATCTCTAGAGTTTATTTTTTTAAATTGAAAATTGGACCAATCACGGTAATTTTTAATTGAATAATGAATTTTTGGGGAGTACTACGTGATTTAATAAAATTATTTCGTACACAATTTACAAATTCCGTTTTCTAGTTTCTTTATGCCGAATGTTATGTTAATTGGGACAATCATTTACTTCGCAAGTTCTTTTAAAACAGATTTAAAAAAGCTCTTCACACTTACGCACCGTTGCTTTCTTATGTTAAGTAGTAGTAAAATCTTTTCTTTCGTTGGTCAATCCGGTCGGAATTAGTCTAATTTTGTAATCAAAATTTATAGTTTTTCCAGTTGTTTGTTCAATTGGTGTCGTTTAGATTTCCTCCATTGTGTAATTTATTATGCGGCGAAGCCTGTGAAATTTTTATGACATGGGAATCTGTCCCTGCCATGCTCTTACATTTTATTTGAATCTAGATATGATAGAAGTCTGGAGATAAAAAAAATTATTCTCCAAGACCACTACAACCTCCTAAGAACATTTCATCCTGCCATGTTCATTTTGTCCAGTCTAAACTTTCTAATTGCTACTTGTTTTCTTTGTGATTTCTTTTGTGCCACAGCTAATCTAAATTAAATTAAACATACCTCGTCGATAAATAATTAGCAATCATTCTTTGGATTTTCCGTACCTATGAGTTTCAACACGGTTTTTTCTGTCGTTGACTCCCGTGGCAAAAAGTGATTCTCTTGTCAAATTGTTCGAACGTTTCGTAGATGGGTTGATGGGTATTGCTTATTTTCATTTTGTTTGGAGCGTGCTTCCGTTTTTTTAAATAATTTATAAAATATGCATATATCTATTCAAAACACACTATTTCAGTACATACTAAAAATACAATAATATAATATTTATTGCTTTTCTTATCAAACACAAACTGCTTCAAGATTAAAATAATTAGTTTACATAATTAATATTCAAGTCAATCATTGTTCATTTAATAAATTCTGTTACATAAATCCACTTTGTTACATTTATCTGCATTATTACAAACGTAATTTTAAATTTAACACTTCAATTCAATTTAATAATTTATATTTTACATCAAGTGGTCTGGCATTGCATTTATTAGTATCATGTATACAAATATAGGACTTAACTTCATTTGAACATTGTATATTTTGAATTAAGAAACATTTCCATTTTGCCCCATTTTTAAGCTTACTTGAAAATTGCATTCAAATATATCTTACCTTTAGTTTTAATGTAATAGCATGTAATTAATATTAACACTTAACGTAAGATTAATAATTTTTATTACACCTTCAAATAAATAAATATTATATTATTAATGTAAATACGTTATGCAGGAATATAAATATAGGAATATAATAGGAATATAACAACGTATTTACATTAATAATATTTTCCTATGATTTTATAACTTCAATTATTTTTGTGAAAAAACAAAAGTAAGTTTGACAAAAGTAGAGTAATTTATGTCGTGTCCTGTAAAACAATTAATTAAGAGAAACGCATTTTAATGTTAAAAAGTGACACAAAGGGTTAACAACTGAATTAGTGTTTGTGTGAGGAAAAGATAAAATTATAGGGCGAAAACGAGTGAAAATGAACTAATAACAGTAACTAAACCAGTAATTAATCGAAGTTAGTTTCAATTTTAATAATGTTTATTTTACTTCAAACGAGAGCTATAAAATGGTTGTGACATATGTATATAACTATTAATTGATACTAAATTTAATTTTTAATTGTAGTTTTGTAAAACTTTAATTGTTGTGTACACATTTATTTATTTGTGGTTGCAATAACCATGCAATCTCCATCACAAATATTTAACTGTTTATGTCAAGTGGTAAGCTAGTAAAATTGCAAAATAATAATGCAAAATAAAATTTCCGAAACGTGAAAATCATTTACAATCTTTTACTCTTATTCTCATATCTTATTTTCTAAAACTTATTAACTAGATTCTTTGATTCTGCGTTACGTAATAATTTTTAATGCCGATGTACCAAATAAACTTTGTATATTTGTAATGCGCACATAAAAAGCAATGTCGTGACACACTGAATGAATTGAATTTGAAATTGTAGACTTTACACAATTTAATAGCGGTAATTGAATTGTGATTGTATTTCTCAACCAAAGACACACGCAGCTTTACAACTATCTTGCACATTTGTGTGTAAAAGAAAGAGCGTGCGTATGTAAATACAACTAGCGTGAACAAAGTTATGACTGTGAACCAACTAAAGTAAGGAATATGCATAACTGAAGCGATCCTCAACGCATTGAGGTAGAGTAAAAATAGAGATAGAGTGTGAAAGATCAGTTTGTTTTTTCAGATTTGAAACAAAGAGACAAAGTGAGAGCAGTGAAGACAAAAAAGAGATACGTTATTAAGAAATTGTTAATTCATTATTATTATATGGTATCCACTAACAATAGAGAAAAGTATTCAGATTGTGTCATTGGTAGAGTGCACTCCAGTGCAGTTAAGTCAACGTGATATCTGAAGAATTTTAATATTCACTTGTAAAAAAAATTATTGCCATAATCATTAAAAAAATCTTCATTTTGATTACAAACAGAATTATAAGATTGTGTTGTCTTCTTTCTTGACATTTTTTTATTTTTTGAAAAAAACATTAATTTTATTTAATCAATGTACATTTTTATTTTACATCGACCCCCGAAACCATTCGAACCTCCCTTAGCATTTAGCTAGCCAGGCTTTGGAACGGCCAATATTTTTAATAGGTTTGAATATGATTTTTGCCCAACTCCTTTTAACCTAGTGAACTTTCTCTGAGAATTTAGTAAACAAATCCCTCATCAATTTGCAAGAATATTAAATTGTTAGCAGTTTTGCAAATGCAATGCTTGCTTATGATGGTTTACAGAATAAAAACAATTTTTTTCAGCCTTCTATTTCAACGGAAGCTACCACTAGTGATTAATATTAAATTTCACTGTACTATTCTTTGCTCCGTGCTACAACGTTTTAACAACTAATTAATTTTTATCATCCATGCTAAGGGAGCATCTGTATAAGTAAATGTGATCCTCTTCATGCAATTCCAAACTGTCAGTTGGTGACTCATTGAAACAGGCACACATAGTAGTATGAATCATTTACTAAACTAGACACGATTTTCCTGCTTTCGAAGATGGTATGAAACGAACACATCGTCGTTTATGAAACTAGCTTTGCCGGTCGCAGTGACAACTTTCATTCAATAAAACAAGCTGATAAAAAAGCATAAAAAACTTTTCCGAAACTAATATAGTTGTATAAAGCGAAAAAAACGTGAAGAAGCAACGTAGAAAGACAACAGAATTGAATTTAAAATGAATCATCATGTGTCCACTATTATCATACTTAATTTAATATTAACATCAAGACATGGATGATTATGTTTTATATACAATTGGAATATTGCTTCTAGGAAAAATTTTTACCTGAACAATTTTCTTTTTCTTTCTACTAGTATTCTACTGTTAACTTTCGGTTAGTCACGGAATGGAGTATGCGATATGCCATGCCAGAATGCCATCGTTCATGTGTCTATGATTGACAGGTTCAATTATTATGGCTTACTTACAACAGCTTTGGCAGGGTACTTACACTCACAGGTTGTATTGGAGTCCCAATACTGGAGGATCAACAAGAAGTTGGAGCTGATTAGTCCAAGAAACTGCAATTGAAATAAAAGACGGTTCATTTGATTATTGGACTGAATAAAATGAAATGGAAGGCTAATGTTTATTGCGCAATGAAAAAGTGAAAGTAACTTACGCTAATCAAAAGAGTTCCGTTTATGTAGCAGAATCCAGAACCAACTCCAATGGGTCTCAGGTTCATCTCCTCCTGCCTTCTCTCAAATTCCCCAAACTCGATGTCAAGAAGGTACTTAGCCGATTTTGAGAGTGTCCAGACCCTGTAACGGTGCATCTGTTTATAGGTAATTAAGCAGAACATGAAAATATTATGGTTAAGCTATTGGCCTTGTTTACAGTAGCAGAAAATGCTTTGCAAAAAAATAGATAAATGTTATGAAATATTACTGTACATTTGTGATGAATCATCACTGATGATATAAACGTGAACGATGTACCTGATCCGCCGTGCGCAAAGAATAGTAGAAAGTTGGGCCAAGCTTCATGAGCCTCAGAAAGTAGTAGAACATCGTGAACCATCTGTGCTGAAAGATGAGCTGGACAATGTTGGAGCCTTTGAATGTGCAGACAAGCAGCAAGGCCGGTAGGAAAACCATTATGGCTGTATTGAAATCGGTTGTGTTGTCCATTATTTGATCATGCCGTCTTACCGTTGCCCTTGCCAACTGCCGCTTTCTCTCAATCTCAGCTTCGTCTTCTAGTGGCTCGTAGGTTCCTCGTTTAAAGGTCAAGTAAAGATCGCTAACATCAAGCTCCTGCGTAAAGGCCCAAGTTGTTTTAGCATAGAGCAGCAACATATCCTGGCTGTCGGAAATCACAACTTCGCAAACGATACAGAGGAAGAGTCCTATAATACCGAAAACTATTGTTTCGCCAAAGGGGTAGGGGGTGAAAACTCCTGTCACCGGAGCTGCAGTACCATTGGCAGTGACATTGGTGTGAAGACCGGTGTTGTTAATCTTAGTATCGTTAAGATGACTACCATTAATGGCAAGAAGTGTGATATTTGGAACAGCAGTAGCGTTAATTATCGTGTTATTATGTTGGCCAGAAGTATTATTTTCCCGAAATAGCATGAATTGTGGAAAAAGGCCCAATATTACGTTAAATTCGTGTTCAGCAAGCAAATCAGTTGGGGACCACTCGTTAGTTTGTTCAAGTACGGTGAAACCTCCGAAAGCGGATTGCAATGCCATGAATACGGAGAGCAGTCGTAGTAATCCACCAGACTGAAATATTAATGAAACCTTGCAGTGATATAGTGTTTGCTACTGTTTACTAAAAGCTAAATGCTGTCTGCCTTTTTAACCATAACCATATGTATAAATAGCGTGATACATTAAATTATGTGACGCATATTAAATGTGGTATTATGCAGCCGACTACTAATCAAACCTACATAAGTACAAAGGCTCACCAAATGCGTCTTGTTATTCACAGGCGGGGGAATACGATACATGTTTTGAATGGCCTTCCAAAGTAAACCACTGAGCCACCAAATCAAGTAGAATGCACAGATTAAGAGTCCAAGAAGTGAAAGGTGGTACAACCAAGCGAAAGTCCAAATTGTGTACTCGCCACTTTTTTGCAAGAAAAAATAATTATTTCTTAGATCCTTTATGATATCCAGGGCCGCCCAGAAAAAGTACATCAGACAGGTTATCTGCAAAAGTTAAACGCCTTATTTAAAAGCGGTGGTTTTAAAAACGGTCCATACATTTTGCCAGTAAACCCAAAAATAAGCAAGCGAGAATTTCAATTAAGTTACGTTACTTTATTACGTAAAACAAGAAAGAAAAAAGAATAAAGCACTTGCACTGAAATTGATTAGAAAATTGCTCTTACCTTCGCTGAGCGAGAAGAAATCAAATTGCCATCATTGGTTACGTCGAAAGGATACATTCCTATTTTGCTGTTGAATTTTATTGCCTCTTCCATTTGTTTTTCAACCAAGTGTCGTGGCGCAAAGATACTAGGTTTACTTTCATGTACACTATTATTACTTGCTTCCTGATTATTTACATTTGTTATTGAATTGTTCTGCGCCATGTTTCAAATCAAAGCACCGCGGTGCACCCAACTTGTAATATAATTTTTATCAAGTTGTTACACCAGTTCGATTTTAAACATTTAAACACGAGGGCTACTAATGCACTGCACTCAGCTAAATTCACAGTTCCGATGTAAAGTACAAAGATACTATCTATACAAATTGTAAAAATACGAAACCAAATAAAAATTCACAACTTAAAAGCTACCGATTTAAAATTATTGGTTTGCCTTTCCTGCTTACAGACGAAAAGATCTAACCCTTTCGCTTTCTCCGACAGACACCAAATGACTCAACAAAAAGAAAAGTACAAAGTGAATGTTTTTTGTCTTCCAAGTGTGGAACATGAAACTACAGCTACATATGTAAATATGTTTATAATATGGACAGCTAGTCACGCCATTTACATTTGTTAGAAAACGGAAAAATGACTAACAAGTGAGAAGGACGTGGAAAATATAATTCTAGCACCCGGGAATGTTTTCACGTGCTACGAACGTTAAACCAACAGCCAACACTTGTATTACTGTCCCTTGCAGAGCAAAAAGGAATAATATGTCACAGTTAAGTTGGCGAACTCATTATTACATAGCATGGCCACCCAAAAATTCAAACTTTTATTCAAAATTTCTGAAACTTGGGTCGCGTATGTATGTAACTTCGTCAGGGTTTCAAAACGCCATTTAAATTTTGATCTGACCTCTGCCACAAAACAATCTTGAACATCATCATTTTGCGACAAGTTTTCTTAAGTTTAGGAAAAGAATTTACTGGGTATACGTGATAAGTTTAATTTGATTGAGCTGAAAAATCTTAGACGCGTTTCGTTCTACTGGAACTCATCAGTACGATGCGTTCAGCTCAAATTAATTCTTTCGACTACAGGTGGAAGTTGTAGGAAGATGGAATCTAGGAATAGAAATTTATTTCCTAAACAAACCGACGTGATTGTCCACCTTCCATTCAATTTTCTTAAGTTGTTATGCTTTATAATTGGTTATCTAATGGCCACCATATGGTACTAAAGTAAGGCATTCGAGCAACGTGCCGTTGTTGAAATTAAAATAATAATTTTCGACAATTTAAAATTTTAAAAGAAAAAAAAATATTGTACATATTTCGTGAATTAATAATAGTAGTAACACATAAACACGTTCCCGCGTAAGTACTACTACAACTTTTTTGTATCAAATGGCAAACCCTGTTAATAATATAAAGTGGAACTCATGTAGGCTAATAATGATTCTATATACATGTTATCAAAAGAAGGCACAGTGGAAAGGATGTGCATCATTTATTATAAATAAAAGCCAATCTAACCCGTTCGTTCAATCGAACAAAAAAATGTGGAATATAAAAAACATTATGCTTACGATTAGTTCGTGAAGGTAATTTTAACTTATGTTGAGTAAACTTCTCTTGCAAATGTGCTGTCCGGCTTTGAAAATGTTTTTTGTTTTGCACAACTGATTGTGAGTGCTTCTAATCGCCACATCTACCATGCATTGGGGATACAATAGGGTTACTTTCTCCATCATAACATAAATTTATAATTGAACTGTATGTAGATAAAAAATATAAAAACAATGCTGTGACTCAGGTATTTAAAGGTAACCCAATATTTATTAAAAGAAAGCTTTAATTCTGATGAGAAAGGTGTAATTGAAAATTGGAAAAACTCGAATTAAATGGAACCTGAAAATTTTGAACAAAGTAACTAATTTTTATAACAGAGAGGACATAAGGAAACCTACTATGCATTGCAGTATATTTAAATAAAGATTCAGCATAGGGTAGTCTGATAAATCCATCGGCTTCCTTCTTTATCCGTCTATATACTTTGGTGGGGCTGTTCCATGTTTTTTGGCACTCTGATCGTAACGTTCTTGAGTCCCGCCATTCACCTATAAATAAACAATATAAATGTAGACAATTATCATGTTTTAAAATATAGCACTGCTAAAATAATTATCAACAACCATACCTCACGCTTTGGCCACATTATGAAAGCGATTATAACCCAGATGAAATGAATTCCAAACAACTTCATGTTGCAGCAGGTTGTGGACACTCCAATTAATCTGGAAAAAGACAAATTTTATTAGATGAGTTTTAAAACTAGTTAAAATCCTTAATCTTGACCATATCAGGAGTTAATTTCCGTAACTAAATGTTGGCTTTTTCACTTGTTATGCTATTGCCGTTAAAAATTATAATTCCATTTCTTATAGAAGTCAATGTTAATAAGATTACATACCCAAATCCGACCGTGATTTTTAAAAGAATTTTGAATATCTCTGTCTTTTTGGTGGTAAAGTGAGGAATGAGGAATATTCAACAGTTTTCTCTCCGAAGAGAATTTCAATACAGGAATGCGCTTCCATCAACTGGGACAGTTTACGAGCAATTAAATTACCACTTCCGTAATAAATTTCAGCCGAAATAAAACTTCATTACCTATCCACAGACGCAGATGTGCCAGTGCCTCACATACAGGGTTATGTAGATGGGTTCTTTATTTCACTTTATTTTAGTTTTATTTCATTTCAGGGCGCACTTGTAAATTGAGGTTTTATGTGAAAGAATCCTAAGAGTAATAAAGAGGATGGTATTAATTTGTTTGGCTTTCCGATTAATTAGAATATAATTTGTGAAACAGCTGCATTTTCACAATTATATTGAACACCCTGCATTGCATTATCGGTTTAGTATAAAAAATGTCTGTCGGCAAAAAAAATATTTGGAAATTTTTTCCACTAATTAAGCGATGTATTCAACAGGAAGTCGTAAAATTATTCAGATTGTAAGCAAGATAACGAGTTCAAGGATTATTAATTATTTTATTTGGTGGGTTTTGGACGATATTCAAGGAAATCATTTTATTTATTGTCTAGCTTTCGAACAGTGCTCTGTTCTTCATCAGGACTTATTTACTTATTTACTTCATCATTAATTATTTTCATATTTTGATGTTCTTAGGTCATGTAAAAGCGGTAATTATCGAATATTTAAGTTAGGAATTGGGTCCAATTAAATATTAAAATTAAAACTACTAATGGATAATAACGATGAGAAGAATTTTTTGGCCACGAAATGCATTTTGAAATTCGCTTAAAGTTACAAATCAACACATGGTCTTATTCAATATTTACATCGTAAAGCTTTGGTCATTTTATGTGCGATAAGATTGATTCTAGTCGATTCTGTAGACTTAATTGGATTACTGTTTTTCCTGTAACATGTAGCTTTTTGTAAGAACGCAAGTAATTTAACAGCTTGTGCATATTATAATGTAAAACGTAAAAAATAAAACATAAATACATAGATACATTACTGAAACACACATCGTAGTCTATCATATCATTTTAGAAGATCATTGCGTGTCAGAGTTATATTGTATCTGGAACTCGGTTCAACTTAAACCTTTAATGATGCCCAGCGGGGA
>VYYJ01004624.1:0-12920 GCA_021029165.1 Cyphoderus albinus
AATTTTTGGTGGTTTAGGGACTTCAGTTTATTGAAAAAATTTGTTCTAATGTGTGAAATCTGTATGAATTTTAGTCATATTAAAAATACAAAGAACGTTTATGCATAGTATGCTTAAATGAAGGAATAAAAGAAATACGTAGCTCAGGTGGTGTTATATTTATGCAATAATTGATATATAACAGTTATATATCAAAATATGAAATGGAGTAGTTTATAGCATCAATTATCGCGTTTACGATGTTAAAGGTTAATTTTGTTAATTTATTGGTAAATTGTAATAATTTAGATGTGGTTTAGATGTAGATTGTAAGAGACCTATGGAATCGTGTAATTTGAGTTGTTTAGAACAGTCCAAATAATTCGGATAATTCGGATTTGTGTAGTTAGCCATTTAGTAAGACATAAACTGTACAACGATGATAAAATACACAGATTTTATAATTTCCAAGACAAAGCCGCAGCTACCGAACATAATACCAACCACCCAAAGCGTAAAGATGACAATTATATTCCCGTGCAAATTGGGTGGTTCTGGTGGGGACGGATCGTCTTGTTTGTTAAGTCCATTATCTCCAAGAAATATATCGATCCAGCGCCCCCACAGTCCTCCCGTCGCGACGGATTTTAACCTGGTATAAATAAATGTAGGAACGAGGCCTTCTATAGTAAAGAAACTGTCAACATCGGTGTAGACTTCGTTCCCCACAAACACATTTCGCCTTTGTTTTCTCTTCAATTTTCTGGCAAATCCACGACATATATATACTGGCGCTATTACGGCAGCAGATCTACAGTTTTCTAAGTGGTGATACAAAGCATTCTCCTCGTTTCTTTTAAGTTCGTTAATTTTGGAATGGTAGAATTCAAACTCGGATTCAATATTTAAATCACCAAATTTTTTGTAGTCTTCTACTACTTTCGTCATGTCGGCTTTAAGGGATTTATGCATTTCCGTACGATTGTAAATACCTAATTTAGATATTGTTGAGTTACTTATTATTTCCTCGGGCGATATACCTAATACAGTCGTGAAATGATTAGCCACGGATTTCACTACATCCTTTATGGATATCGACACCAAACCTGCATAAGTACCATGAACTTCATTCGGTGGAATCCATTCGGGGTATGTGAACATGTATTGGGTTAAAGGCACTGCCATAACGAGTGAAGATTTTGTTATAATTGTAAAATTATCCGCAACCAACTCATTATATTTCGAATAAGGAATTACTTTTCTCGGGAGAATCATATTGTATACGTTCGTGTTTTTATAAGCATTGCTCAACACAATACTCATAAGTAGAAATATTCCGATGGGCAATCTCAGAAACGGCTGCTGCAAAGCAGATTCCAGAAATGGACTGCCCTGCTCTAATAATATTTTTATCACTGACGTAATATTAGTGAGAGGATAAGCAATTGACCAGTTGCGTATTGGTAGGTAAAGAACTATGATTGATAATCCAAGCAGGAACCATATCCAACCGTCAAAGACAGAAACCAACTCACTGAAGGCAATCGGTGTCACGCGTTTGCTTTTTGTTCCACAGGAGACAAATCCTAAGTCATTCACTTTGTCGGTGATAAAATACGGCAGGTAGTAGGTTTTGCGGAAGTACGAAACGCTTGTCACTGTTAGCTGTCTCGGTTTATAACCTTGCATTGCATTTGCTTCTGACTTCGGTTCCCTTCGACACGTCTCCATATATGATGAGAACCACGTGGAGTTTCTCATGAGAGATTTCCACAAACTTGCAAAGCCAAACGCAACCTTCTCCTGGCTGGTGTATTGATTACGATTGGACACAAAGCTTCGAGGATGCATAGAATTTTCTACACAATCAAAAAGTAAATGCAACGTTTGTGAATCCAAACGAAACCCAAAAGTTGTGAGACGTGGATAAAATGACCAGTACAAATATACGCGATTATGTTCTGAATACGCAGGATCTTGCTCCAATTTAGTTATGCTATTGAAACTTGGAATCATTCGAAGAGGAATTAAGTTGATTTCAAAATCATTCAAATTTTGTATCCGTAAATTGGAAAAGGTACAATAATTTATCATTTCAATTTTGTTAATCAAGGCCACAGAATTGTATAAAGTGAAGATTTGTTTTTTTGGTTTACACACTGTATATAAAAAGAACAAGGCATTTACAGAATCCACCTTGCCAAGTGTGTAATACTGTGGTTCTATAAATTCATCCATCCAAAGCATCAGATGTACGTTTTTGCTGTACTCGACTCTTTTGTTTGAAATGTCTAACCGAATAAATACGTTTACGTTTGGCACATTTGATGTTATGGGGTTGCCCACAAAACTCCCAAACGAAGGATAATGAAAGAGTTTAGGGTATAACGATATCATGGAGTACTGCTCATATGTTGGAGGATATACTGCAAAATGAACTTGCCAAAGCCAGGGCCTGATGTTTGCCACAAAATCTAAATAACGAAGTCGCAAACAAAGGTCAGTATGTGTAGTGCAATCACTCGGTAGCGCAGCAAAATATTTGGAAACTGGACATGTCAAATATTCCGTACTAAATGTATTCCGCAAAGACAACTGCTTTGTTCCCCACACTTTTATTGTATTATAGTGGCATGTTTTATTTACGAAAACCAACGGCACTGGGTGTCGCAATACTACTGGAGTAGAGAGATTAATATCCACTGACGGAAAGTTATCAATGACAAGAAGTGAGTTGAAACCGAAGGCGGAAGCGTACACGTCGAGATTAGATATCACTGGATATAAATTCGCAATTTTTTTGTAGGTCTGGTATTGCTGAAGGATATCATTAGAGTGTTGATGTACTGTACTGCGAGCGTATAACTTATGAAATGGCTTTGATCGCCATTTGTTTGACGTAATAGGCTGCCCCAAAGAATTCCAACTGGTTTGGAATAATTGTAATAGGAATAAACACTTTTTAAATTGACTCATTTTAGTAGGACGGTTTTCCCAAATAATTTGGATGTAGATGCGCTGATTTTTATCTTTAATCTTTTCCAACAACTTGATTTACCATTTATCTCAACACGGCTGTGGGAAAAATTGTTTCAATAATCAATGACTGAGCCAATACAATACAATACAATTACAAAGAATACTTGCGAGCTACAATTTTCGCGAAATTGTCATTTTACTGCAATTTCGACACTAACCCATTTTTAGCTCTTGCACTTGCTAAATGTAAGCTCGTTAAATACGTTTTAAAAAGCATTATAATGTAAGAAATAAGTGTGAAGTGGCAAGAAAAAGCTCATTATTTTGTTTCAGGTTTGGCTACGAACAAAGCCAAGCCAACATTTTGATATCCACAGTTGTGTATATCCATCTTATAACATAGTAATAAGAGCAGTTATCGACAATTTAAGAGGAAGTTGGAATTAAACAAGTTACTATTATCTATGCTTATCTAATGTACATAAGTCTCACAAATGATATTTTTTCTTTCTTTTTTTCTTTTGTTTCTTTTCTACTTTTTTTCTAGATATTATATTACATTATACTTGAAACCATTCTAAAGGTTTACAGATTTTGTAGTGACAATTCAGAATGGACAATTCTTCAGTTTATGCAACAATAAGAATTAATGTCTGTCTTTCGAGTGGATTAAGGCGAGTTAATTTGCCGCATAATAGCTTAACATGAATATTATTTAATGAGTTCTTAAGCCATTGTCCGCCCAACTAAAACTCATTTGTGATATATAACAATGGAGAAGCATTTTGTAATATAAAGTTTGAGGCGCCTACAATATGTAGGTTACGACGACTATAATAATTTTTCATTTCACTAGTAAGTAGTGGGGCGCGGTTTTCTTATACCGTTGCGACTATCAGACCTTTTTTTACAAAACTACTTTAGGTCACAATTACCGGTTATATAACTTGAGATTAATGTTTAATCAAATCAATTGTTCTGAAAATCCTAGAGACACATATCTACAAAAACACTGCTACTACTACAATATTCTTACTTTAGTCTTTTACTTGTTTATTTTGTGATGAATATAACTCGACGTCGTTTATTAAAACAGTGCTGTAATAACTTATCCCAAGTTAAAAAGGTACGCCCATGGAGAAAACGTTTAGATTTTATGCGCAATGTGATTCATATAATTGAATCAGCTGTAACTACTAGTTTATGTAAAGGTTTATGAGCAGCTGAAGTTTTTATGCGTAATTATAAGGTTTCCTATTGCTTATCTATATTTTTTTAACACACGCCTCTGGTTTTCAAGGTGTAGTCGAAACATATAGACCAACTCATGAAATATTTTAAAATGCCATGGCTATATTGAAATACCAAACTTTTGCGGCTGCGTCTCTCTGCATATATCAAAGGCCTCATTTTCTTTCATTGTCATGTTCCAATTTTATCAATTTCGCCTCCAATAAACAATCTCATCTTTCAGTGCGCTGTGTTTGCATCAGTGCACGGAAACTGAAACAATTGCTCGGCTTCATTTGATTTAATTTTGCTGAAGAGCAAAGAGGAAGTAAAAGTTATTTAAGCAGTATGTATGGTTTCAGCAATTTACATTTATCATATAAAAAATATGAGAGTAAACATAATGATAGACGCAATGCTATGCGTGGTTTTAGGAGTAGTTTAAAAAATTAAGGCAAGACTTCTAGTTATTCGTTTTCAGAATCATTAATCTTAACTTATAGGTAGAGGTGTGTTTTCCGTGTAAGACGTTAAGAATTACGTTGTGTATATTGTTCACTAGCTATCAAGGAAGATTTATTTAAACTGGTGGTATAAAATGTCCGCTTGTACCAGTGGAAAAAGACTACATTGATGAAAACAAATAATAAATCAAGTTTGTCATCATATATTTCCTAATACTAAATAAATTCCAGCAATTACATTGTGATACTTTCACGTTGTCTGGAGTAAAGTTCTGCCAGGATCTTATAAACCGTCGACAGATACATGTTCTGTATCGTAGCCTGTTGAATTTATACGAATAATCAAGGTGTAGTATTGCGAAAAAAGAAAAGAAAACCAAACAATTTTAACGTCTTATTTTAAAATCTAAACTATAATAAGTAGATTTGTAATAATTTTATTTGACGTCAACAATCCCAATTGCGTTGAATTTATAAGGACTATTCAGAGGAATATTAAAATTGCAAAGACATTCAGCGTGTTAGTTGTAATAAATAATTGCCTACAAGAATACTTAACCAAGTCAATAATGCCGAAAGAAATGCACCAAATGGTTAGGTTCTACTTTTACTTTTTCAATTCATCTTTACGCAAATTTTACATTATTTTGCTTTTCAATATCACAATGGACGAAATTTTCGACTCTGAAGCGTTTCTCACCATATTTCAATGTAGATTCTATCAACCGGTGTTGAAGTTATAAATTATTTCATTTGAGCATACGTCGATGGTAACACTACTACAGTGATTCGTGTATTTAACTATTTCTGCCACGATTAGAAAGTAAAGATTCGTCATAATTGACAGAACGTAACTAATCTGATATTTAATCGTGTGTTAATTATTTATTTATTTCCTAAATTACAAAATAATTTTTTTTCAACATTCACAATAATTTGAAAAGACTTTGATAAATATTCTATTTAATCATGCATGCATGAATTGTTATTTCATTAGTATTGTGTCCATAGCTTCCATCCAAAATTTTTGCGATGGGCTTTCCTTAATAAAGCTAAATGTACTTTGTAAATAGAATGTACTCCTGAAGAAGTCAAAAGTCGATTGTCGAAAGCTTTTATTAAAGTTTTTATAAATATGACTTCCACGCATCCCGATGAATCTTCAATTAACTTAATAAAACTGTTTTCTAATTATTATGTAGATTTACTAATGTGAGTACTCCTCACTGAGGAGTTTCTGTATACAGTGTGGACACTTATCAGTAAAAAGGCCAAACAATAAAAAAATTGTATTCACTTTTGCTATCATTGTGTTTCTGTTACGTAGAAGAATTAATCAAAAGTTTGGTTCAGATGCGTTTCACTTTTGGTTGCAATATTAATCTTTAATATAGTCGAAAATTCACCTAATTCTTGGTGAAAGTATTCAAAAATTAGTTTTACCGTCAAATATTAATACTGAAATCCCAGCATCTTATTGTTGCACTTTCACGTTACTACGAATAAAACTGCACGATACTTGGATTCTCCTTCAATTAATATAATTTAAGTTGATATTTATTATATTGGTTTTATGTTTCTTTTTCTAATTATTGTATATTAGGGTTCCCGTTTTGTGCGTTCGGTTCGGGCTCGGTTCGGCTACCTTTTGCTCATCAGCATGAAAAATGCAAATTTGGGTTTTGTAGAGAATTTTGTGGGCTATCAGGAACCGGGAATTCCAGTGTTGATGTGTAATCAGCAGTCGTCGTATAGCAAAATATTTCCTCAAACCCCATGCCTGAACCGAAACGTTTCGAAACGTTTTACACAATGGGAAATAGACGAAAAGGGAAATTTACACCACAAGGGCAATGTGCAAAAAGGGCAATTGGCCGGTAACGCATGAGATATTTTACTAATCTACGTGCTTAAAAAATTATTATGGGATCATAATATTTTTTGGAGCAGAACCATAAAATAATGGTATATCTACTTACTAGACAACAATCGTAACGAAATAACATTGTTGGTGTTGGAGGCAAAAACTGACTACAAAGATGTAGGCATCCATCACTTATTCCACACTCTTTATTTATAACTTAATTTTAAAGTGTAATTTAACACTATACAAAAAATTGAGAAACGACATTAAGACAAAACATAAATGTTATCTCAGATAACTTATCTGTTTTTTAGTGTTACGTATAAAGCCGGGCATACACCAACGCTTTGTAATTTGCAATGAGACTTATCCACAGGGCAAAACTGAACACGTTTTCATGGCGGATTTTGATAATATTTCTCTTTTAAAAGATTGTTTCAATCAGGCGTCTTAACAATATTACATTAAGTTATTGAAGTTTATGTATATAAGCTTTGGGTAATCATATCAAAGATATTCACGGTAAGTTAAATGCTTTCAAATTTATTCCCTTAATTGGTCATATTTTAATAATTGTAAATGAAAGTAATGGGTTGCTGAATGTAGTAAAGTATTCGTTGCTTTTACTAAAGCCATCCAATTAATTTTTAATTATTCATTGGGGTTGCAAAATACAATCAAAAACAGGATTTGTGAAAGAACAAATAGACTAATTTCTGGTGGTCTTTTTTAAGTTCAATATTTTACTAAACCAGTTTGTAATTAATAATTGGTTACAAATTTTGGTTAGTCACATTAATATATAAAAAGAGGTCCTACACCACCCAAGCCATTATTATTAACTTTTATTAATTTATCAGTCATTATTCATCCAACTCACAAATAAACTAATGTAAATATCTTCAACAATTATGTACCTGCGGCAGACCTGAGTAGGGATTTATATGTCAAATTTATCATGCGGAGGTTAAGTTACAAAGTATCGCATTTGAATATTGTTGCACAAGTTAAAAATAATTACATCACCGAAAAAGAATTGTATCGCTGACTAGACTTTGCACACGACTTCGACTTTATTTAGACTTCAGAAAACATAAGTTTGTTTTAATGTTAATTTTTTTGTAGAAGTGTTATTGAAGTATTGAAGAATTAATCACCCTGTATCTAGAAGAACAATAAAAAATCAAATTAAACTAGCCTTATGAAGGAAGAAGTATTTTGTTAGAAGACAATGCATCGATGCGATAGCACTGCAATGCACTGCCACCAACCAATTAGATTTTTGAGTTTATTTTTAATTGTTGTTTTGCTATTATTTCAATTTTACACTTAAAACTAGAATACAACTTGTGTTAAATTATAATAATATGCACTAATTTCATCAAGTCTTTCTTGCATTGAAACCATTCACCACGTTAGAATAGTAACAAGAAATAAAAGCTAAACTAATGTAATCAGACCAAATTCACATATATGCGTAGTTAGGGCATTATATGTAAATACTTTGTTTCATAAAATTACATAATTACTAATTCCGTCCTAGTTTTCATCCCGGTTGCATTTTTGATTGTTTTTGTTTTCATAGACAAAGAAAATACTATACAAAGAAAAAATATTTCACAGATTATTATATAATACTTTTAAATTAACATTGAAATAAATAAATTAAAAAAACTGTTGCTACTAGTACACAATAATCTTTACGATTAGTCTTTTTACTTATTGTGATATAACTCAACGTCATTTGATAAAATAAATTTTTAAAAGTTTGTTTAGAAATAAGTCAGATAAAGCATTCCATAAATCATAATCATAATGTAAAAATTGTTGTTGTAAAGATAATTGTTGTGGATAACGCTAATTAATTGGTTAGCAATTAAAACAATAGCGACTTTTCATAACTCTAAACTTCTACAGAGGTTGGCACGGTCAGCAGAATAGCTATGGATCTGGATGTTAATTTTGAAACTAGTTATATGAACCACGCAGGATTCTGTGTTGAGATGAATTACCAGAGATTATTTTATGTACGGTAATATTTAATTAAACTATTTTAATGAAATTAATTATTAATATATTATACAAAAATCTTACTGGTGTAAAATGCAATTCTGGAAGTACGCTTAAATTCACGTTTTTATAAGAAACACAAACTAACAAAGCGAAAACTTTAAATTGGAACTGGTAAATATACCACTGGTATAACCAAGATCATGATCATATTCCATAATGATGCTGATGATGATAATATTTACACTATTTAAATATTTCATTAATGAATGTTATTTCATCATCTCTCGAGTTAATTTCGTTCGCTGGGAATGGAAGTGCCTCTCCGTACTCTGAAAAATCTCCATGCTGTTTTAAAGGCTGTGTCGCCTTTTCCAAAACTTTCACCTTCTTCTATTGTCTGCGGCATAGGACGGTTTAGAGTTTCAGGAATAAACAGCACTAAACTCGCTGCCACAACTGCGACAGCTCCAAAAATGATCATGGGAAGTGCTGTATCAATTTGATTCTGAAATTTAATAGAAAATATTATGAATTCTGCAATTTCCGAAAAAAGTATTCGACAAAAATAAAAATTTACCAGTAAAATGACCTGCGGAGCTAAAGTACCAGCACCGCGGGCGGCCATCGTTGTAATCCCAACAACTGAGCTTCTAATCGCGGTTGGAAACAGTTCGGCTGAGTAGACATAGCAAGCCGTGAATGCGCCTGCGACAGCAACTTTGGCCATCATGGACAATAAAATTACAACAATGTCTAAAGAGAAATATTTTTTCGGATTATTAACTATGAATGTACATTTAGAGTTTGACCTCGTAGAAAAGCGTGTAAATTTAAATTACCTGTATTTAATAGCTCAACGAAAAGACATGCAAATCCTCCAACGAATAACAAAAATGACGTCATCGACCTTCTTCCAGTTTTGTCCATAAACAATATGAGGATGAGGCAGCCCGGCGCTTCAGCCAGGGAAATCAGAAAGAACATTAGAAAAGGATTGCCCGGTAAATTTGCCACATTAAAGCTAAGACCGTAGTAGCCCATGCTCGTGGCAAACCAAGTATAAGCCATGATCAGAGTCCGAAGTCGCAAACGCGGCTGCCCGAAAAGTTGAATAATTCCTCCTGTTTCTGATTCCTTTATCATTTCGTCGTCTGTTCCTTGAGAACTGTGGCTGCTTCTTGATGATTCAATGTCATGAATTTGTGGCATGTCCAATTCTTTTTTATTGTCTGTAGCATTGTTATTTGCAGTTGACTTGTCCACTTGGTATTGACATGACAGGACGAATTGATTAGGTTGGTCATTCAAATTTGCATTTTTTGAATTCAGGTCACTGAACGGTGTGGTTAAGTGCTTGCCATTGATTTTTGCAGCCTTTGCTGCTATTTTAAGGGCCTCCTCTTTTCTCCCCTTGCCCCATAACCAGCGGATAGACTCATCAATCAGCCTGTAATTAAGGTGGTGTCACAATTTTTAATTGTCAGAAAAGCTTGAAGTGTCATTTAAAAACCTTTAGTAATGTACCACCAGTGTCCAATTAACAGTAGAGAATGTGCGGCGTACACGATTTGCAGTATTTTCACATCTTTAATGATCCACGCCCAGAATGGATCGAACATCATCCCAACAGCAAATATGAAGCTGAAAGCTGCCCCACAAATTGTTCTCACACTGCTTCCTATGACTTCCACCGCTGTTTTAAAAAAAATTGACAACATTAATATTTCAAGTTTGATAATGAAAAATCTTTTCATTTATAAAGAATTTTTTTTAAATATGACATTTATACTCTTCCACTAACACAGAACAAATCCGCAAAGATAAGCTCCTCCTGTGGCAAACGCACCAGTGAAGAACGTGGTTGCTGCATAGGAGTAATAATTCGGCATGAATGCACATGCAGCAGCAAATATCAGCTCCAAAATTCCTGACAAACAAAGAATGGGTTTTCGCCCAAATCTGCATTCCAAATATTTTAAAACTTAATTAAATTCAAATTGACGCGATTGAGACAAAGATATTAATAATATTATTATTTTATCTGACTAACACGTCGGCAAGCGCTCCCAAAATTAAAGCACCCAGGAGCACACCTATCATATAAATCGACTGGAGTAGAGATCTCATCCATTCCTTATCACAAACGAGATTCCACTGTAATAAACAGATAACATTTAGTTTAGACACATCAGTGTGTCAAATTGTATGTCAGTCTTAATTTATACTGACAATTAAACATCAGTTGACTAATTAATAATAACAAGACATTGCATTGTTTCATTCAAATCACCTCTATCGTACGTGATGTAGCATAGTACTGCGGATCGTACCAATACTCATCTCCACATGACACTTCGTCTCCAGTATCGCTGAACTTTTTACATTGTTCCAGTTCTCCATCTTTATCCAAAGGAATGTAATCGGATAAGTTTCCAAAACTTCCATTTTTGTTATTGTCCACTTGTGGAATTAAACATCTAATGTATAGTGTGAGAAATTAAACATGAAAATATATCGCTAGTATAAAAATAGATTTTCTAAATAATTTTTTTTACAGGAATCAGACAGATTTAGTTTACCTATGCTTAGGAGTCGCCGCGGTGAATGATAAGCTTACCATATGAATTCCCCCCAAGAATGCCGCCAGTAGATGTAGTAAATGCTGCCTCAATTGATATGGACCAAAATCTCCTAAAATATTGTCAAAAATTAGTAAACACATTTATACAAAAATTATCCTCTATGCAGAATCACTAAATTTCATTCAAATCAAATCAACAAACTCTCACCCAATTGAGTCATAATCCCACGGAGAACAGGGTCCTTATCCATTGTTGAAATTTATTTTTTGAATTAATTAGGAAATTTGTTTGAAAATTTTATTATGTATTAAATGATTTGTTCTATTATTTCGCCACAAAATCTTTCTTCGCCAGGATGCCAATATGCATATTTGTGACAACACAATAAAAAACAGTATTGTTATATTGTTTTATTCAATGAATCCAACGATTGAAGACATAAAATCATCCATGTTTATCAAATCTTGTTGTTTGGAATTTGGTATCTCTTATTATCAAAGATTATCAACAGAGCATGGAAAATTTTCGCAAAACTTTTCCAAGCCCGACGGAATCTGGAAAGAGTTATTGATTAATCATCACACGCACGCACGCAATACTGACACTTTACAAAATAACAAGCTCATTGAGCTTAGCTCAAGCGTTTAAACTTTAAGCTTGGGTAACAATGTAAAAAATGGCAAACAAAGGTAAAGTTAGAGCAAATATTGGTCATCTCGGATTTCACAATTTACCTGTACTCTATGCACTATAATTCTAATCTTAGGTGAGGTCAGTGATCAAATCTATATGGGATACATAGGTAGAGGAACCCAGATTGGGTCCTTTTGTTATCATGATAATTTGACGATGAATGATATAAGAGTTGCATATTTATTGTTTCCGGATATACTAAATAGCCGGGCTAATCGTAAGTGGATATGAATAAAGCTTATACAATTATTATTATACCTAACAATTCAATGTCAATGAAATAAAATTATTTGATATTGTCAAGACCGACGTATTAAATTGTTGACACTGATTAACAAAAACCATAGCCATCGCACTCTAAGTGACAAAACTGAATGATAAGTTATATCAATATTTAACATTTCAATTATATTTGATGAACAGCTAATCGACAGTGCAGTGCAGTGTTGTCGTTGTTATGGTAAATTCAAAGGCTTAATATAAAGACATATGTATTATACACTGTATGTATGAGTGTTTATATGTACTATCAAAAACGGATATAACTATAAAAATGACATATTTTACACAATAAAATGAATTACTGTACTGAAACTCGTAATAGAGTTGAGTATTAATATGAGAAATAATGTACATTTTATTTTTTGTTTAATTTTAACGGTACTACTTACACTCTTTTAAGTATCATGATGTACAGAAAAGACAGATGAATAGGACCAATTGGAGTAATTGGAGCAATAAGTTATAAAAATGCAACATTATTATGAGCACCATATGCTGCTGCTGCTGACTGAAAATTTTGTGACAATTTTGGACAATAAGAAAGGAAAGACGTTTCAATATCTATAAAAGTCTAATGTATGTAAGTCTAGCGTCCATTAAATTCGGCCAAAGTCAAAACTCTTTTTAATGAATGGCAAGATATATTCATTATAGTATATGACAAAATACTTGTGTTTAATTTTAATAGTAAATATTTGGTTACAAGATAAAAATGATATTTTCAGTTACATGACAATTATTGTATTGTAAGGGTGGGCTGACGCCCGCTACTGAATCCAATTAAGAATTATTGTAGTCTATCCCCGTTTCTGAATCAGAATCAATCAGATTCAG
>VYYJ01004625.1:0-12917 GCA_021029165.1 Cyphoderus albinus
TATACATACCTTAATATAATTCATGGAAGAACTTCCCATTACACAGTTTCTACACTTTTTTCATGAGCTTGTAGACATTTCGATACGGACTGTCACCTGCTTGCTACAATAGTTTCTCCCGTACCATCAGTTATTTACCTCCGATTCGGAGGCTTTCATTAAAGGCGGTATAGTATTCTCTGCAGAGCATTCCTCATCCTCCGTTAGTGTTATATTCATCTGTCTTCCAATGGATGAAACGAAGCCCGATCCTTGTGGCAAGACCCAAGCCAAAGCATACTTTCCCTTTGCAAATTGACATTTGTGTCCAGTATCGTAAATTCCAAATTGCGGTGTCCTTAAAATCAATGGATATCTCAGTGCTAACATATCAGAGTGAAGAAAGCTGTCAGTGTGGATCACACAGTGCTCTTCGCCAAACGGGAATACAATTCTGTTTAAATTGTGTATTTTCGGAATTTCGTTTGGCCTATACTTTTTAAAATCCGAGTATTCAGTGGGAAACAAAATATTACTCAATATACTATGGTCTCGTGAGGAAATTGGCTTAATGGAGGGTAAAATTGTCGACGATATGAAAGAAATAATAGCTACATTAAAGTAAACTAAAAATGACAAAATATTCAATTTCGCTTTCAATTTCATATTTTCGGAGGGTCAGTGAAAGTTATAGACATAAATGCAAGCAATTAATTTGTAATGTCACCAGCTTAAATAATCTCGACAAACACTTAAATACTTTCTGTCAATTTTGCTTTACTTCAATGAACTTTCGAAAGAAATGTTAATCAAACTAAAATTATTAACAAATTCTCTAGGAGTTTTCAAAAATTATTCTTATTTATCATATAAATCATTTTTCGTGTGAATAAATCAATAATAATTTTCAGACGGAACTTTGAAATACGTCGGTAGGTTTGTGGAATGTATTTCTAACAAGAAAGTTATAAAATATAGGTGAAAATTAAGTACTTCGATTTGAGAATTTGAAGTAGGGAAAGTAAATTAAAATATAGTGGAGATTTACGAAGGTCTTCAAATGTCGATTTTGATTAATATCGCATATTCAGAGTATTATGAAGTTGACATTGTCTACCTTTGTTGTAGTTCCGTGGAGTAGATTTTCCGAATTTTATTATTGTGTAAGAGTAGTGTCAATAAAAAAATCCAATTTACAAAACGAAAAAAGTAGAGTGAGTAAATAATTTATTGCTTAAGGTAGAGTATGATTGTATCATAATCATAATTATCATCATGATTCCATAGAAAATCCACTTCATCATGATGATCATCGTCGTTGTAAGTTTCCAGCATTAACATGTCGATTTTCAAGGTTTTGTACTTGCTCCGTGGAGGGTGTGATTTTGTCTAGGTTTAGTGTGGATGTTGTGAACGTTTGATGTTTCCCACTGGAATCAAATGCTTAAGTCATGAAACATTTATGTTCGGAAAATTTTATGAATGTGTTTAATTTTGTTTAAAACTTTAAATGTGTTTATTGCAAAGTTTTTTTATATTTTAGACTTTAGCTTTATGCATGAACTCTTGTTTGAAGTCTTCATTTCCCACATCACAAATGAGCTAATGTTCGGCACTTTGATTTGATTTTTTCATAATTTTCCCCATTTTACGGAAATATTAAAATAAGTAATAAAATCTAAAGAAGATGAAAGAACAATTTTTGTTACATATTCATATAAAGTTAAGCATAGAATTTAAACGAGAGTGTATATATAACGGTAAAAAAAATCAAAACTTTAAAACCAAGTTAAAATAATTTAAACTTCTGCATGTAAATTTTTTGTTTCTCATTTCTTGCCACAGTTGAAACTGGACAAAATCACACTCTCCAAAGTATCAAATATCCAACCTTAAAAATCAACCTATGCACATAATGAAGCTACATAGAAACTTGTAACGATGATGATGATCATGATGACGGGGATATTTTGTCGGATCAGGATAATCACAATGGAGATGGCTGCGAGATGGATTCGCAAATTAAATATAAGGATGATATCAAAATCAATTGTTCATTTAAAGTAGGAGAAACGATAAAGTTAAACCGGAAAAAATGATGAAAAAATCCAAGGAGAAACGAAAACCAAAATAAGAAAAAGTCTAAGAAAAAAACAGGCGCTGACCTTAGGTTTGGTTTTGCCTTCTGTGACAACCGGTTTTCCCGAAAGCACGAAAAACCTGCAAAGGTCGATTATGCTTGGACACAGGTGCAGATAGTATTTATATGCGTAATCAATTTAGCATAGCAGTAGTGGATGTGTAAACAATATCTTTCCCATGGTTTGCTTACTTGCAAAACCCGTAAACCCATCGAGCAAACACAAAGGCTTTAGTTCAGTCACGAGCAATAGAAAAGCAAGAAAGTTGTTCGCAAATTCTCTCATTTGACTCATCCTAGTCGACAAAGCTCGTTGTCCTGAGAGTGAGGAGAAAAACTGAAATATTTTTGTTGTTCTTCGTTGTTGTTGTGTAGTGATTGTGAATTTACTTTTGACATGGAACATCAAAACGAAAATATAAAGAAACTTGCAGAAAAAGGGGGTCCAGTGGAAGTGAGAAGTTTCTTTTCCCAATTTGCAAATATGAACACACCATCATCATCACTCCCTCTAACTTCAATTCAGCCAGAATCAACAGACACCCGATTTCAAAACTCATCAGCAGAAAATAGTTATTTAGACGGAATCGTCCCATCACCCCGGTTAATGTTGCGTCTTCTCCATCGTGAAAACTCTGACTTAAAGAGACAACTCGAGGAAGCCAAACTAAATCTCAGCAATCAGCAGCAAGCATTTTCGAGAGAAAAATTCGACATGGAGCAAACTCTGAAAGAACTGCAGAATTTGTTGGAGGCGAGGAACGAGGAAATTACAATTGTAAGACAAGCCATCAAAAGTAACTCTTCACCTGTGATCCAGTTGGAGCCGTAAATTCTGGAAACGCTAAATAACTAAATCCATATACTTATTCAAAGATTTTTATTTGTCAGACAGCATTTTTGTTTTTTGTTTTCTTGTGCAGAATTTAAACATTTCTCAGAAAGCAACCTGGTGACAAAAACTAGAAGTCATCAGAATAAAATTGTGCCCATTAAAAAACTTGTTTTCACAGTCCACATTATATGTAAATAAAAGAATTCAAGTTTAAACTTTCGGGAGTTTTATTTGCGAAACCATATTTGCACAAAAATTACAAAGCTCATATAATATCAGATACGTAATATTCTTACACCATATATGTGCACCCAACTGACTCATGTTTTCTTGGTATTGGAGCGCCAAACCCAAGAAGGTTACTGGGTACAAACGAACGACGCTCAGTAAACACGTACTAGGAATAAAAGTCATGGGCAATGGTGCCAAGCGCAAGCTAGTGCAAAACTGGAAACATGCAGAATATCGCGGAACTATGATTCACATAGTTCTCATGGTTCTTATAAAAATTATTTTGTACCCAATGAACTCTCTTGTTTGAAACGCTGTTCGTCGTAAATTTCCTACTAGGTATATACATCTATTCGATTGCCAATTGCCAACCTGAATTTATGGTTGCAATTTATTTTAAGTGATTTTGAAACAAGTCAATGATATAAAAAGTTTTCTATTAACTACGCCAAATATCGTAAATTATATTCAATCTAGATACACTAGAATAGAGAACGAATATCAGCTGAATCTTTGCTTTTATTGCAGCTTTTCGCAGCTCTGTGAGCATTTTCAATAGCAATAGCAAACCTTATATTCCAGAACTGCAATGATGCGTCTGTTTTATGTATAGGTAAGTATAAATAAATGCTGCAAAAAAAGATGCTTCAGCTCTGAATCTGATGCTATGGGACATATGGGACGTGTATCATAAATGTCAATGAAGGTTTTTCCACACTGAAGCAAACAAAGCAAAGTAAAATGCTTTAGTCTTTCGCCAACGGCCATACCATGCTGAACACACCAGTTCTCGTCCGATCACTGAAGTTAAGCAGCATCGGGCCCGGTTAGTACTTGGATGGGTGACCGCCTGGGACCCCCGGGTGCTGTTGGTAATACCATGCTGAACACACCAGTTCTCGTCCGATCACTGAAGTTAAGCAGCATCGGGCCCGGTTAGTACTTGGATGGGTGACCGCCTGGGAACCCCGGGTGCTGTTGGTATCTTTTTTTGCTCATTTTTTTCATCAGTTTAGTCAAATCTTTGGCAACGTTAATCTAAGTTATTTCTTTACACACTTGCTATTATTTTTGTTACAGAAGTATCCGGCCATATAATGCTTGGATCATGATCATCAACAGCTTATCTTTATGGAATTTAGGTTACTTACCTTTACCAAGACAATTTTTTGTAGTAGATGAATGCTAGGTAGGTAGAAAGTAGAAGGTAGAAGGTAGTGCTAAGGAATGTAAAACATTGTCACGGTGCAAGGTCATGTCATGTCATATTCAATTTGCTTCCTGGCTATGGCTTATGACTTCCATTTTCTGTTGAAAATAACTGAAAAACCCCACAATCCTGTGTGAACCTTTTTGGAGAGTTAAAGTTTTTACTGAATGGAAAGTTACGAGAAACATTTCTTCACAGAAATTTTCTTTCTCAGGTAGTTGTCACTTTGCTCTGCTTCTAGGAAATGAGTTAAATTATTTTTACACACTACCTGTAAAATGCACTTTTAAATAAAAGCAGAAGACTCCTTCTAAAATACATGCGCTCGAGCAGTAGCGACCTCTTGCGAAGAATGATATAGTGTAATGCAGTGTAGTGTAGTGTAGTAGCGACATCTCGCGGAGAATGATGCAAACACTACAAGCTAAAAATCTAACACGTTACCGTAACCCGTAACGCGTCAGACGTCAGCCGTCAGCGAGGAATTTATTCCTATATACAGCTCCCGCATGTAAATAAGTTCTATTTGCCTTGGTATACTTCAAGGTTTAAAAAAGTGCGCACAATTAATGGAAAATTATTTTCCTGAGAATAACTACATGTAAAAATAATAAATAATCCTGTATGAACCTTTTCCACTGAATGTAAGATTTCGAGAAACAATCTCATACTATATTCTTATGAAATGAAACCGTGGGATTGACTATGGGTAGCTACTATGGCAAGGGCATTTCTCATTAAGAAGCATTACCACGGGGGGTAAAGTAAAAAGGGGCACAACGGAAAAAAGGCCAGCAACATTTTTTATAAAGGTTAAGGCTTATTTGTAATTCTCCACCATCATCATTCATACGACATTCATTATTTTACGTATTGAGGTATATATGGGCAATGAAAACGGTTAGCAAAAGTGCTGGTACAACCCTAGGTTTAATGACCGTCGTGATCATGATCAAAGTTCAAAGTAATTAATAATTTTTTTCTATGCTTCAGGCGTGCCCGTGTAATTAATGTGGTTAATATCGTCGTTCTCGACTAAAGCAGTGTCTCACTCACCAATATAATGACCGTATACATCGTCAAATTTCTGGAAATGGATGCACCTCCGGAAAAACTAAATGAATTTTTCTGGATCTGACGACTGAAAACCTAAATCTCTTGAGTAGAAAAACCGCCACTCAGAAGAGGCAACGCGTTCTAAAATATTTTTTATCAACGGATCACCGCATTGAAGGCTAATGTTTCCAAAGTGAAAGCTCTGCGTTTCAAAATGCAGACGACTCCATTTATAATAATTTCAAATAATTTTCATCAGTACAGTAATGAAGTAAGAGAGAGAGAAATGAAATAGTTATTTACTTCGTATTGCCTCTATCTACGCTTGGTACACAAATGTTAACCACATTAGCATAATCAAGTTTTAAACTCAATTTGCGAAACAACAAATAGTCTACGCCTCTCTCTCTGTTTTTCCTTTTTTAATACACCTCCTATGCAATTTCTGCCCTTTTTCTTACCTTTCCCCCAAAACTTTGAAACAGAATTTACGGTTCTCCAATTAGCTCAATAACCGGTAATAAGAAAGGTTAACAAAGTTACTGGTGCAACCCTAGGTTTTTTTTACCCTGATCATGGTCATTGTTTAACAGAACCCGAGAACAAAATAGCATCCCACTGGGCAACCACGTGCTTCTTCTACTGCAATAATTATAAATTACATACGTATCCAATGTAGGATAGTGTGTAATGCGTTCTAGATGTGAATTGTGTAAATGTATGTTGGTATATATAATAATAAATAATTCTCCAAGAAAATGCTATAGAAAAAGGTGTCATGTTTTGTTAGAGATATGTAACTGAAATGTCCAAGGGAGAACAGGGCTGATGTAGGTTCAACTTTCAACAAATATTTATTAGAATTCGCTAAGTTATACACAAACCATTAAAAATCATTAAAACTTACTTTTGTGTGTTTCCTCAAGCAAACAAGATTGCTACAGAGAAAGAACTTGTAACATTATTTCAGTGTTAATCATTTCGCATTTAAAATAATCGGGTTTGTATGTACCTAAAAATAATGTGATTCATAGTGACTATCATATTACAGATCAAAATTTATAAATTTTAATAGTAATTTATTTGATTAACAATTAATTAATTGAATTGATTAACAATTATTATATCAAATTCAAATTTTTGACTCAACTTGTATTTAAAACTTTTATTTTTTACAAGCTTGTTTGAATCATTCTTTAATCTATCATTTCTTGAAAAGTGAAGAAAAAGGTGGTAATAGTTCTATATAATAATATGTGGGGTTACTCAAGTTGTTGTGTCTTGCGAACATTTACTTAGAAGAAGAAGAAATACAAGTCGACAAGAGGATTTTTTTTAAATCTCTAAAATTCTTGAATTATTGTGTAAATGAAAAGTTGAAAGCTAAAAGTGAAAATTTAAATATGGGTGTACTTTATTAGGATACCAGCAATCATTACATTTTTAGAGGAGATTATAAAAATAACTAACCTTCTATTTATTTTTACACAGTTAAATATTCAAACATCCAGCCCCGCAAATAATAAAACTCAAATTAAATTACAATTAAATTATAGCCGATAGCATTGGGAGACTGACTTATTAAGCTGCACAATTCTACGAAAAATAGACACAACATTCTGCTTTAATTTACCGATTATAATCATTTCAAATAATTTTCATCTCCCGATTAGGTCGGAAAGGTATCGGAAGTGGAAAACAATGGGCCCATTGAAGTTTGCTGTAGGATCATACTCTTTTAAACTCCTTTTCAAGTAAAACCTGTTTGCATTTCCCATCACTATCGCAGCATTCACACGTTTGCTTGCTGCTGCAATTTGGTGTCCCAGCTTCACTTTTTGCACAATACTTTTGGCAATGAGAAGGCTCAGTGCAAATTGCCGGTACCTGTGTTTCATACAAAAATGTTAACCACATTATACGAACCAATTTTAAGTTAAATTTACTGAAAAATCAATTTATGCTTACCACTGCAATCATATATTCGTCCCGAATATCCTGGCACAAGACGAGTGGAGTTGCTACAACAAGCAGAACCACCAACAGAGAAACTGTCTTAAGATTCATTTTTATTACTGGTTAGTTTCAAAGACACTTCTGTTACTATGGTTTGAGTTTTTTTCTTGGTAGAGGCTAGTTATTCCTGTGGTAGGCTGCTTTAGTATGACTCCAATTTCTATTTTTCTTTTTATATAAAACTGCTATGGGATTTCTTTCCCTTTGTTATATTACCCATAAAATATGAAACGGTACTTTTAAAATAGAACTTACCCTTCCATTTCCTTTCTTTCGTTAGCTCAAAGAAAAGGTAATCATAACGGTTAATAAAGGTTGATTGGCCGTCGTTTTCATGATCACATCGACATCCCATGATCTGACTAAAGTTTTAAGTTTAATGTGCTAAACAATGCAACAATTGATGCTTACCTCTGTCTCATGCACTAGGTAATCTTGGCACAAGACGAGTGGAATCGCCACCACGACGAATGATCTTTTTGTTACACCGTCGAGACGGAAGCACAATCCACCAAAAATACAAAATGTACCCTTAACATAGCATCCGGTTTAACACTTATAAATCAAGACAATATTTAATATAATTAACAATTAACGATAATTTCGTACCGCTTAAATTATAAACACTCAATTATCCCAAAAACGAAGTTTTTGTTGAGGGTTGATTTGTTTAGAAAGGAAGAAAGTTTCATTTATAATTTGCGAATGTGGGTTTTTCTTGCAAACTTTACATACGAGCAAAACAATTCATTTTTGGACGCTTTAGTGGAATATTATTTTGACAAAGGGTTATTGAAAAAAGGGTTCACGGACAATACCCTAGAGTACCGCTACCTAAAATTACCGTTCTACATACCGTTTGTTTGTGTGTGCTAACTGGGAGGAAAATCCTGCTTTAAAATTACATTTTCATATTATTGGTGAAATATGGTGGTATCACATAGACATAAGAATTGCATGAGAGGTGCACATAAAAGGAAATAATAATGAAGTCATATCAAAGTAGCACATGAAAGCGATAAGTAACTAAATATGTATGTTAAAGGGATTTCAAGCATAAATTCTATTTCAAAAGAGCATTTTATAGTTATGGGGGTAATGTAAGAAACAGAACCGAAATCGCATTGCATATCTATATAAGATATACGAAAAAAGATATATGCAGTCGTCCTTAGTTATCGCAATGATAAGTTGGTTTTAATTAAAGTATAATATTTGTTCACTAACTTTTATAGTAATTTTGAAAATTGTTCATATTTTACCATGGTATGGAAAAACGTGGAAGAAACACTGTCATAAAAACAGAAAAATTTTCTCTATAAGTACTGAAAACCTGCAAAACAATAAGTAAGCGGTTTTCATGCTGCTTTATTTTTGAATTAACTGATGGGTTGATGAATGTAGAAAAATCGTCGTTTACTCAAGCTTTCGAATTTATTTTTAATTCTTCGTCAGGAGTAGATAAGAACAGCACAACAATTTAAGATGAAAAAGAATGGACGCAAACATTTCAGTATAGTGAAGGAAACGTATGCTTTCCCCAGTTAAGGTTTCAGTTTGAAGAGATTGAGTATCTGTCTGGTGTATTTGTGGCTTTAGCTGGTTATTTGGTAGAGACGAGGAAAGAAAGTTTTCACGGACTGGAGCTTATTTGAACCCGTTTGATTTATTTTTTGGCTATGCGTTTCAGGTGGTAAAGTTACTTTCAGTTACACCAGCAGTTAGAAGACCGGGACATTACATTGTAGTAAACAAAAAGAAACGTCGGATGCGTTTTATTGTCGGGGACCGTTTTCCCAAAAATATTTTTCTCATGATATACGACAAGAAATAGTTACTTCAAACATTTTTATCTAACTCATTATCAAATTAAAAATATTAAAATATGCATTCTAAATACATCAGTATTTTTAATTACTCAGGTAGTTGTGTCGCGGGACCATTAACATTGAATTATTGACCAAAAAGAAATCAAAAGCAGCCACAGAATTTAAAAATTCTCTAAAATGCTACTTTTTTATACGAGATTAATTATTAATTACGAGATAATTACGAGATAAATAATTGTCTTAAATTTTACACAGTTAAATAATAACACATCCAGTCCCACCAATCATGAAAACCCAGATGAACTTGCAATTCAATCATAGCCGATAGCATAGGCAGATAATCACTTATAAATTGCACAATTTTACAAACATAGATAATACATGTTGCTTTTAATTTACGGATCAAAATAATTTCAAATAATTGCCATATCTTGATTATGTCGGGAAACGTACCTGATGTGGAAAACAACAAGTCCATCAAAATTGGCTAAACGCTGTAGGCCGTAAAATTAAAATTTAAAATTCTCTAGAACGTAAATCAGGAAGCAATCATCATTGCTATTGCTACTGCAGCATCCACAGACTTTTTTTCTTCTCAAACAAGTTCCTTTACCTTGTCCTCCATCACCACAGTATCCATTGCACTGAGCATGCTGAGTACACATTGGTTGTAACTGTGTTTGGTACAAGAATGTTAACCACATATTAAGACAAATCAAGTTTTATACAAAAAAATATCTGAAAAAATGAATTAAGTTATGTTTACCTCTTCTATCACATTTTCGCGAATAACCCGACACCAGACGACTGGAGTTGCTACAACGACCAGAACCACCAAGAGAGAAACTGCCTTCAGATTCATTGTTATTCTTCGGTGGTTCCAAAACACTTCTATTACTATAGTTTCAGTTTGTTTTCCTGTCTTGGTAGAAAGTGGTTATCCCTGCGATAGTCTGCTTTGGTATGACTTCAATTTTATTTTTGTTTTTATATACACCTGCTGTGGGATTTCTCTCCGTTTTCTTAATACAACCCTAGGTTTATTTACCGTAGTGATCATGATCATCCTTCATTTTATACATCGGTAATGTACAATCTACTGCACTAGAGGAAGCTTGTGGCTGCCTAATGGGTTGCTGTTTTGGTATCGGGTTCTTTTAAACTATGATAATAATCAAGGTCATTAAACCGGCGAAACCGTACATTCCATTTTAAAACTACATTTTATATTTTGGGGGTAAGGTAAGAAACAGGGCAGAAATTGTATTGGATGTGTATATAAAATAAAAGAATTTCCCCCATTTATAATTTTATAAATTTGTAAATTTATTCTCCGTATTAAAATCCAGTGTGTATGCAGAAGAATGAGCAGGCTTGACTCAGCAAGTCTACTTAATTTAAAAAATTCGAGGAACTGGTTAGAAACTCACTGAAGTTTTTAATTTTTGACTCTACAGCTCAGCTCAGAATTTTAGCTCCAAGGAACCTTCACATAATGCGAGTGGACTTGGGCAATGGATAACAAAGATAATATAAGGTTACAGTGTAGATAATAAAATAAAATTAAATTTGTTGTTTATAAGTTTACGAAATTTTTATTTTATACTTTTGTTTCTAGGCATTCACAATTAGATTATATTTTAACTTAAACCTTTACAACTTAACTTTACATACGATACAAATTTTATTGTTGGATTATGCACTAGTAGCCGCTTTAGTGCAATATTATCTTGACTAATGGCTATTTGAAAAAAGGTCCACGGAAAATAAACTTAACTTAATAAGAGTACGGCTACACCAAATCAGCCTGCTACATTCCGTTGTTTGAGCAGGAAGCGGAAAGACAAAAGGGTTGAAGGGTCTTTGAGATAGGTTTCGCATGAGATATTCAGCTTGAGTGACATCGTGGCAATTAAGACGTGACCATGATCACGACGGTCAATCAACTTCTATCAACCGTTATGATTACTTTCTGTGAGCTAACGAGTGGAAGGGAATAGCAGGATAAGTTCTATTTTCAAAGTACCGTTTCATATGTTATGGGTAATATAATAAAAAGGAGAGAAAGCGCATTGCACACATATATTTATAAGCAAGACACAAAGAAATTGGAGTTATACCAAAGCAACCTATCACAGAGATAACTCGCTTCTACCTAGCAAAAAAAAGCAACAAAATCCAGAAACATAAAAGTGTCTTTGAAACCAACGTGGAATAAAAATGAATCTGAAAACAGTTTTGTTTGTGGTTCTGACTCTTGTAGCAACTCCACTCGTCTGGTGTCAAAATAATCGCGACGATTATGAGAAGGAAAGGGTAAGCATAAATTGATTCATTTTTAAGTAAATTTAACTTAGAACTTGATTCGTAGAATGTGGTTAACATTCTTGTATGAAACGCAGGTTTCGTCAGTATGTACTTTGGGTACTCATTGCGGCAAATATTGTGTAAATGGTGATACAGGATATTGCATCAGCGATGATACATGTGAATGCTGCGATAGTAGTAGTTTGACATGCAGAAAGGTTTACCTTGAACAGAAGTATAAACTAGTATCATCCTAAGCAGCCAAGCCAACTTTAACGGACCCATTGTTTGACACATCAGGTACGTTTCTCGACATAATCAAGAGATGAAAATTATTTGAATTTATTATAATGGGCAAATTAAAACCAGCATGTATTATCTATTTTTCATAGAATTAGGCTGATTGTTAGTAATTATCTGCCTATGCTCTCGGCTATGATTGAAGTGTAAGTTAATTTGGGTTTTAATGATTTGCGGGGGTGAATGTGTGAATATTTAACTGTGTAAAATTAAGAATATTTATTAATCTAATCTTGTATAAAAAAGTTATGATTGCTGTTATCCAATTAAAATACATCCGTTTTTAAATTTTTATTTTCAGCTGGTACGTGTCATTTGCACAATAATTCTAGCATTTTAGAGAATTTTTAAATTCTGTGGCTGCTTTTGATTTCTTTTTCTTCGACATCAATGGTCCCACGACATAACTACCTGAGTAATTAAAAATACTTATATGGTTTAAATACATATTTTAATATTTATTAATGTGTTAGATTTTTTTAAGCCAAACAATTTCTTAAAATAATACATAAATAAAATAACAAAACTACATATCGTTCAAAACTCGCCAAGTCACAATTTCTTGTTGTATATCATGCAAATATTTGTTGATTTAATTTTTGGAAAAATAAATTTCCGACTATAAAATGCTGGTTTTGTTAATAAAAACTGACAACGGTTACAATTAGAGTAGTGTCAAGAAATACTCTGGATGGGGCGAAAAAAGACATTGCGCGCGAAAAATGGGATTTGCAAAAAATCCAAAATATACATTTTAATTACAATTAAAAGTTGTGTATGTCATTAAATTTTCACTTCCTGACGATGGTATTCAAAATAGTTATGCGCGCGCAAAGTCAAGAGTTCGTTACACGAGTAATTGATAAGTACCAAAACTGCTTCAACAGAGATGCCAAGAAAGCTTGGCTGTACTTCAACGAAGAGGGTCACTGTTCTGAAACAATCATCAGATATATAAAAACATGCGGCGAATCCAGTGAAATTGTTTTCAAGAAGCCTCCAGGTCAGATTTCA
>VYYJ01004626.1:0-12911 GCA_021029165.1 Cyphoderus albinus
ACACCAGGCATACAATTCACATCATTTTCCACTTATTTGTTTCGGACGTTGTGTCGAGATTTGGAACTTTCAGGAGAAGTCGTACGAGAAGAGAAAGCATGAAAATTTTTTGTTCTCCACAAGTCTTTTCTGCCGTACACAAAATAACGCGGATTAGAGCAATGAGCTACAACATCCAAGTCGCAATAATGGAAAGTTTTTTTTTTGTATTTTTGGATAGATTTTTCCAACCATAAAAATAAACCAGACCGAAAACCCTTCAATACAGTAACCGCAGACACTGAATTATATGAATTCAGTGAACTGTACACCATTCACCATTTAAATTCAGTTATTTCACATTTCGGAATAAAGTACTTAATTGAAGCTTCTGTTAATGGTTGATTTAATTTATTAATTATAGCTTAAAATTTTCAATAATGTGAGGTAGGTTAGTTAGATAGGTACTGCTTAGTTCTTTGTTTCAATGAAGGAATCCATGTGTTATGGCTGTTTAATAAAGCGGGTAGATTTAATTAGTAGTTTTACGACAAAAACAAAAGAATTGGGTGAGTAATGACTGAGGTAACTATCTATCTAATTTTGGTTAATATTTTGTCAAAATGCGTACAACGACAATATTTGGATGAACAAATTATATCAGCGCAGTGATTCAATAAGGAGTATCGTCAAGGGGCAACGTGCTATTTTCTATAAAACATCTTCAACGGAATTTCATTAGGTATCTCTAAAAATGTCAATCTCTGAAAAACTTTCTTGTGAAGATATATTTTAAGAAGACTACAGTTTCGGGAAATTACGCTTTAAGTTTAATGGCCTAAAACGCTTTTCGGAACGAGAAAAAATAATTTGCAAACAGATCAGAAGAGTTAATTGTATTTCTAAAATTCTAGATAGAAAAGTAATAGCCTTAGATCAAATGATCAGATCAAACGATTCAATATTATGAGGTACCTCGTGTAGGCGTCGCTGCGCCGCTAAACAAAAAGAATCTTTGGCTCAGGTTACTTGAAGTAACTTACTTCACTTGAGGTGAATGGTAATGTGGGAGATGGTTAACAAGTACAGCACTGAAACAGACAAGTGCACACATCAATTCTTTTAAAAATAGTCCTTGTAGAAAACTGCTGCGTACATAAAATATAACATTGGGTTTTCACTACTGGAATTTTCCTATGTCATGTCAGCTCTTGGTTACTCGTAGCCAATTGATCTATGAACTAAATGGTCTTAGTTTATTCTAATCCGCTCCATAATTTCAGCATTAAACTTTACCCTACAAAAGTTTCTTATTTCCTCGTGGCCAATTTTAATCATTTATAATTTGCTAACTACCTATTTCATGACAGTTGCAAACCCGTTAAAATTCATTCTAAAGTGTAAGATCTGGAATAGAGTGTTGAGCAAGATAGTAATGATCACTAAATATTAAATATGTGAATAAATATTGATTGACATAAAGCAAAATAGACGGCGACATCAATAATTGATTGCATCATCGTGTTGCAAAATTGTTTGTATAAGCAATAATTTTCCATCACTTTCCCTTCCTCCTCGGAGAAAACTAAATTAATATGAGTCATCCAACGCAACGTACGGAGAGAATTTGATCGGAAAAGCAGGTTACGCTTCTGCTTACTTTTAGCTTAGCTGATCCTTTCAACGCCAAGTTGACATGAGCAGTTCCTCTGATGCTGCCGGATGAATGTAGATGCAAACGGATGGAAACGGAAGAAAGAAAGAAAGAATATTCGACGGTCTAGTTCCTATACCCGACATTTCACATCGTCGTTATATTAAAGAAGACAAGATATTTCGCTGGCTAGATATTGACTAAAAAACTTTCTCCTTTTTAGAAAAAAATTGTCAGAAAAGAAAATTCCTGAAAAATAAACAAATGCAAAATGTACTCTTCACACCAAAACTATAATTTTATTTATTCGTTAGTAAATAGTAATACCATTAATTAGAAAGTGTTTCAAAATTACACGTTTTAAGTGATACTGTGGTATTTGTATGTTAAAAACATAAAATATAATGCGTTAAGCATTTATTTTTTCGAGTCTCAAAAATTAAGAGTCAGTTGCTCAAGTCATGTAAACTGTCACCAGAGACTTCTCTGGTGTTACCCACCGCCATCCACCTTCAGATCGAGATATCCGGTATTTTAAGCCAGCCAGCGAAATATCTTGTCACCAACCTACAAATCCGTAATGTCTGGTATAAGAAATAGACCATCGACATCACGTAGAAACACAAGCAACTTGTTGGTTTGTCCTTGGAGTAATATACTCTTCGTTTTCTGACACACATTGTATATGGATGATGAAGGAAAAAACATAGCAGCAGCTTCTATAACTTTTTTCATACTTGCGATCTTGTGAAGCAAGGGAACTTTCTTTCTTCAGCTGCTTCCCCAATACTGATTGCATACACGTACAGATATCTAACATAACCTTGAGCTATTATTTTTGTAGATTTCAACTATATTAACTAATGTAAATTTAAATAAAAGCCCTTTTTATTCATGAGCACGCAAATCTAGTCATTTATACCTCAAATTGCAATGCTGAGCATAGTTGACATTCCCGGAGAAGTGGTTAGTAATATCATTCATTTTGTAACTTTTATATGAAGTTTTTTATAGTATTGATACTAACTATTGGATGGGTTTTTAAAAGCATAATATTTTTAAACAGATTTCGCATCACCTCCTTGGATTCCTCACTCTTAATGAATTACTTCGCCTTCGGCGAGTTTCACATTTCACAAAATCTCTTGTTGATGACTACATTCGGCTTCAGATTCAGAGTGAAACTGAAATTATAATTGCTGACAAGGACGGCTATCAGTACGACTTTGAGAATGATGACCACTTCAAATCTATATCAATGTCGACTCTACTCGAGATGGAAATTAATATTCCAACTACAACCTTCACATTCATTTATCCCTTTAATGAAATCAACATTTTTGAAAGTGAGCTATGGAAAATGTCCGAATTTGTAAAACGGTATGGAAATCAAATTACCCATTTAAAAATGAGCGGTCTGACCGTTCCAGTCATTCCAGAGATTGAAATTGGCTTTTACGAGAATCTTCCAAACCTCACTCACTTGACAATCGAAAATATGGACATTGCCGAAATTCCCGAACCCTTTGAATACAAATTCCCATCAACATTTCAAAACTTGAAGCAATTCTGTCTCAAGAATTTTTACGTGATTGACAATGAGTTCACTAAGAGGTATTTCTGGACAATGGTCGAATTCTGTCGCAGTTTGGAATACCTAGGCCAACCGGCTTACATTGCTGATAATGGAGGTGACGACAACGACGAAACTACTTTTGGATCATTCTCGTTCACCGCAATGACAGATCTTCTGACTAATCATAAACTTCCCCTGAAATTCTATGATCTCGACTCCATGGACGAAAACCAGGTATATTCGGATATTGAGCCCCTTATATTTGCAGAATTCTGCGGCATATGCGATGACCACGATGTGAAGCTACTCAATGTGAACAGTGAGCTCCTCTATGATTTGGGCCTCAACGAGCTTCGGACAATTGCCAAGAGTGTTTCATCAATGAAAGGATTAACCATTAATTCTTTCGCTTGTGATTATCCACTTGTGGAGAAAATGGTAATCGAATCGTCTTCCTGCATTACAAGAAATGAAAACACGGCTATGTTTTGGGAACACTATGGACCGCCTAGGTATGCATTTACTCATACAGTACATTATTTGATTAATTAGTCACATTAATTGACGACAAATTGATAGAGTACAACTTCCATTTAAGAATATTTACATCTTTGGTAATATGTAAACGATAATAAGGACCGCTCCATATATTTCCTAACTATAATATTGTTTTAAAAATACGTGCCGTATCCTCTGCAGACTGCATTAGTACACAATTTGCATACTTATTTGTTAATTGGGGCGCAATTGTTGTAGGAATAAATGTATTGTTGTAACATATGTAGATAACAAGCGAGGTTTTGGAATTAGGTTTCGAGCAGTTTAGCAAATGTCCAATCTCATAATGAATGTTTGGACTGCACGGAACATTATAACAACTGTTAAATTTAAACCACGGGCACAGGTTTATGTTGAAACATTTACATACATGCAAAAAATAAATGAATAATTGGATTTACCTACTACAATAATAATGATAGTCCTGTGACCTTGAATGACGTAGCGTACCTCCCTCGTCAATCCCAATTATTTATGTTATTATAAAAACATGTCTGGAATATCATAAAACAATAATGTAATTGGCGTTGATGAATTTTTGATTTCCAGCTGGCCACTGTTGACCGCCATGGATATCACTATTAATTCATCCTCATTGGCTGATGGATCACCAACTCATGCTCTCTGGAGCATTCTTTTCAGTGATATACAACGCGAAGCACTGATTGACCTAAGCTTGAAGTTTGAGCCCTTCAGAAACGATGATGGCATCGACCTTTATGAAATCCCGAGGCCACGTAGCCGCAGCATCATTTCTACCTGCTACAACATGAAGAAATTATTTATCTGCAATTGGACTGGAACAAATAAAGCGATATCCATTTTATGGACCGGACTTCATTTATTGGAGGAGGTCACATTCGAGAGCTGTAAAAACTTGGGAAATGTGGCTTTTGTTGGAGAAAACAAGGAAAAGCCAACGTTTCTTAAATTGAAAAGTAACATAAAATTCATTACATTTAATACATAATTAATAATTTATGTTCATGATTTTCGCATGTAACTTCTAATTTTGACTTTATACTTCCAGATTTAAAAACGTTCCGTTTAATCGCCCTCCACCAAATGCAAAAAATCACAGATACAGTCTTTCAACTTGTTTTTCGTCATTTGAAAGTACGAGAGTTTCACATGGATTCTTTGGAGGAAGGTGAAATTTTTGAGATAAGATCGGTGAGTAAAAACCACGCAGAAACTCAAACTTTCGTTTTGTTTTCTTTTATTATTTAAGCAAAATCTTAATATTTCTTTTCATTCAAATTTAATTGACCAGATTAAAGCAAGTGGGATCAAGGAACTGTTAACTGGAGACTTTGCAAAACATATTGAAAACTTTCCATTTGATTGCTGGACTTTGGAGAATGTAACCCAGGATGAGCTCAATGATATCCGAGATCAGTTCAGATCTACAAATTTGCTATAAAAAATTTACGATTACCCACCGATAGGGCGTTTGTATTTTATAAAATACCAGTATTATATTTGTGAATCTCAATCAATCAAACGTATGTATGTAGGCATTTTAAGAAATTAGTACCAATGAATCGTAGTAAACGTTACTTTCCTACTTTTGTGATTTTGGTCGCTTTTTGTGATTATTGGTACCCAATAAAATGATCACTTTATAGTTGTTATTTCTAACTAATAAAATCTCATGCGTATGCATTTTAGAAATTAGAAGGGAGACTATATATTACATTACTAGTCACTGAAGTAGCAAAGAAATTTTATTTCATAACTATATTTTATAGAAATGTATATTACACACTACATTGGTATATTATTTATTAAAAGAGTATATATAAAATACACAATACATAAATATTTTGTGTCACTATTCTAATATGTAAATGCGATAAATGTTGTAGAAGTAATGCTATCAATTACATGCTAATACCGAATTAATGATTGTGCTGTTAATAAATTTCATATATTTCGTTACAGTGAGGAAAAAATTGCTAAAAGAAATTATTTTTATGCTATCAATTTTAAATTGTATAACAGTATTCACAGCATTACTAGATTTATCAAGATTGATGTATAATTTATGTGCTCAAAGATTTGTTCGTCTGGATCCAGATTATTAAGATTCTCCAATCAAAACCATACCATTAAAGCTATGCAGAATTAGATTGAACAAATAAGCAAACTGATCAACGTCCACCGAATTATAAAATCAGCATCCACAGATATGACATGGTATTAGGGCTGTATAGTTAATTTATGCAATGTAAAAATAATGTAATGTTGGTAGATTAACTTTAGAATAAAGGCTTTAAAAAATAACCATTTCAACGTTTGAATTCATCTTTTTTGCTTCAACTAACAATGACTCATGAGTCATGGGACCCTTTTCAATATTTCTAAGCAGCACAGGCTGTGCTGCACAGCACTATCGTACAATCATTCAACCTCAGCCCCATCATTTAAGCCAGACTTGAAGTTGAGTTTGAGTATTGAGTTCTGTCGATCCGGACAAGTTTGTACTTGTTTCAGTTTTGGGGTCTGCTGTGTCTCTTGCATGGGCTGCGGCTGGTCTCTTATACATCATAAATCATCTTTACCCTAAGGATTGTTTGATATTAAGTACCTACCTACTAGTAATATATAATATTGAATTGGCGAGATTTTGTAAAACGCTTTCTTTGTGATAAGTATTATGGCTATTATTATTATTAATGCACCTGTAAGCGAGCAATTATGTTAAGAAGTTTATAACATACGTACAACATGATTCATGTTACATGAATATCTTCAGCCTTGCAATATTTATAATACCATAATTATGTAATAAGCCACTTGGTCAAATCGCAGATAAAAACCATCTGTATGTGTTACCTACTTTGGTGGAGCTATTTACTTTATTCATGAATGTTTATTCCACAATTCAGAAGAGCCGAAAAGCCTTTCTGCTGATCCATAAATAAACGTTTTGTGAACGAAAAGAGCGTAAAACTGAGATGACGTGTGCAAGTGCAAAGTGCAATTTCAATATTCTCACGGACGGACACGGAGTTGGTAAGCTCTTGGTTTGTTTTATCTCTCACACCAACAACAAACTGGAAGTTGAGAGGCACAACCGTGAGCGGTGGGTACATTTGCTAACATACTCTCTGACAGTTAACACACGCAGACTCTGCACAAAAATAAAAAGCTAATCAAATATTGTACTGAATTATTGGCAAATTTTTTGTCTGAACAAACTGACAATAAAATATAAATCAAAGCTGATATAAAGCCTAGTACAAAATGGTATGCAGTATTTGCAAGTGTTCGGGTCATAATAAACGAACTTGCTCTGGGGCAAATGGGACATCCACAAATTCACAACCAGGGACACCAAAACATTCCGGGAAAAGTGCCAATATTCCCGAGCGTGGATTATCTACTTCAACATTCAGCGACGATTCCCTGGGATCCAAAATTCACTCTGACATGAAGGCATTAGCTCAGATTGTAAGCGGCGACAGCAAAAATTGCAGTAGTCACAAAAAGGGTTCAGTGAATTCAAAGGCCAAAGTAAATTCTACCAAAGAGGTATGTGAGCTATGCGAAGAAGATGACNAAAGGGTTCAGTGAATTCAAAGGCCAAAGTAAATTCTACCAAAGAGGTATGTGAGCTATGCGAAGAAGATGACCATTTCCTAGGATCCTGTCCACTTCTATCTGCCATCCTTAAGCCTAAAATTGCAAAGAAGCTGCAGAATATTTTATCCAAAGATAAAGTCTCTGATGTTCCTGCTTCTTTACCTTCTTCAAAAACCAAAAAGCTTGGAATAAAATGGCTTAATGAAGAAGCTTTAAATAGACTGCTTGAAGGTGAGAATAAAATCATTGTAACACTTTATTTACAAGTAAATCATTACTAATTATACTAATAATATTTCAATATTAAAACCAAAAAACTTGGAATAAAATGGCTTAATGAAGAAGCTTTAAATAGACTGCTTGAAGGTGAGAATAAAATCATTGTAACACTTTATTTACAAGTAAATCATTACTAATTATACTAATAATACTTCAATATTTTTTATGAAAAGGTCCAAGTAAAGCAGATGGACCAGGGTACATCTATATGTACGTAGAAGCCAATGATGTCGACAGATTCGGCGATAGAGCGTTTAAAATTGGACTTTCCGAAAATTTGCCGGACCGTCGCATACACATACAAGAACTAAAAAATAAGAAGGAATATGTAAAAGTTTTCTCAATAAAAACACCGTTCAAATATATGACTGAGACTATGATTAAAAAACAACTCTCGGCTTATCATACACCGAAAAGCAGTGGAGATGGAAGAACTGAATGGTTCACTGGAAAGAGAGAAATTTTCGAAGAAACAATCAGGAGAGTACTGAGAGAGGTTAAAGGTTTATATTCGGAATAAATCGAGCATGTAATAAGACTACAAATAATATTGTGCATAATAGATATGTTTATTCTATACAAAGATCTCTAAAATAAATGTTAACATATATTTTATTTTTATTGCCTACTTTGTTAATTGACTGGAGATGTAGAATTCACGACAGATGTGTAGAAAAATCGCTTTTTCAATAGTATCGTAGATAATCCAAAATCCAAAATAAACGTAAACATTGTTTTTTAATTTTTAAATAGCAATGTGTAACTTCATTATTATGGCATTACAAACACTACCTGGCACAATGTGAATACCACTAATATTTCATGTCAAAGCCAAACAAATGAATGAGAATATCAGAATACAAAAACGTTCGTATTTTAGAAGGGTCTAAATTAAAATTAAAATCTAATAAAATTTGAATTCGAATAACAAATTGGAGTAAGTTATAATTATATACTGCTTGGTTAGTTCCAATCAGTAGTTTTAAACATATTTACAAGATTTATTTATTTGTGTAAGATTTTCATAACCGAAATTCAAAAGCACGCCTTTCTCGCCTTCATCACAACATTAACCGGCTTCGGCGGCAACAAGTACGCAAAATCCGGCTGCATATATTCAGCTCGTGATTTATTTTTTTCAGGATACACTTCAAAATGTTGGAGTAATTTTGCCCCGAAAAGGAAGAAAATATCCCATGCGAGTGCTTCACCTAAACAACTCCTTCTCCCGGGTTGGAACGGAATGACATTCTGCCTTAAATTATTATTTTCCCCGAGGAACCTTTCAGGTCTGAACTGTTCAGGGTCACCCCAAATATCTTTTGAATGATGAACATGATACATATTGGGAATGAGAAGATCTCCTTTTACCAAACAGTAGTCTTTACATGAAATATTCTCTAACAGTTCATGAAAAACTCCAACCGGAAATAGCGAGGAGTACCGCAATGTTTCAAGTATCACTGCCTCTAAGTATGGCATCGACCTTTTATCCTGAATTGACGGTTCCCTTGAATCACCTACAACGTCGTCTAATTCCTCATGTAGTTTTCTTTGAACCTCCGGATGCTGACAAAGATAGTTTAACATCCAGCTCAAGGTGAATGCCATTGTCTTGCCCCCAGCCATAAGCAACTCCACGACAGAAGCGATACAGTTCTGCCATCCTTCCTTGCCGTGAAAAGATGATGCGGTATCTTGAGTCAAATTCATTTGATCAAGGTACATATCTATAAGATCTCTGGGACTGTCAGGAATAATAGATTTCTGGTGTTGCTCAAATCTGGATTCAACAAATCCATGCAATTCATCAGTAGACCGAACAACTGCATTGTAGCCTGACCATCCAGGTGCGACATTCTTTAGCCAAGGGAAGAAGAAGAGTCCATGAGTGATAGTGAAAATTAAATCATCAAAGACTGTCACTAGAAGCTTTACAATGTACGTATTCTCCAAATCAAATCTTTCGCCTGCCACGATGGTCCAGAGCGTGTTCACTGTTGCGGGTTGTAGAACCTTGGTCATATTCAAATTAACTTCATTGTCTTCAGTTCCACTTTCATTTTTCTTCAGTATCCACTCTACAAGCTCCTGAGCTTCACTTAGAATTAATGGCTCTAGTGACCTATTCCCAAACCCGAGAGTTTTTAAATTCTTGGTACAAAATTGACGCTGTTCCTGCCACGCCCTCCCCTCAGTATTCACAACTCCTCTTTCTCCTTTGGACAACATAAGGTAAGAGTCTGACTTGAATTTTCCAGTAGATGCTGCCTGGCCGAAAATCTCTTTCATTAGTTTGGGACATGATAGGACGATAGCTGATTTATGAGCAAGTTGCAATTTAACCACTGGTCCATACGTTTCTGCCCAGTTGGACAAAATCAGATGCGGATTTGGCATAAGTTGATGCACATTTCCAATGATTGGCAATCCTCTTGGACCTACGGGGAAATGCAGATATTCTGAGGTATATGCACTTGTAACTCACGAATAAAAATATTTTGCAGACTTATACCTGGAATTCCTGATTTCCTTTTCCTCCGCAATTGAATGAGAAAAACTAGACTCAACAAAATACCTAGAAGTACAGCGAATGACAATTCTGTCGAAGTCATTATTATTTCGAAACTGTTTCCTTTATATGACAAACTCACAGAAGTAGATTTTCTCGATAGTTATCCATGGAGTGAATTGGCTATATGTGTGTATTCTTGTCAAATACGGAATAATATGGTGTCTTTGACTATCTTTTTTTAGTTACTCCAGTCTACCTACAGGCACGTGTCAAGCAACGTAACATTTCAGTGCGAATTTTCTTTATGTTTTTAGTATCTGCAACAGCACAATGTCACGAGTGGATAACCTTGAGAAAATCTTCCAACAATGTAAGAATTAGAGCCTGGTTGAGCAGAACCTGCTTCAAAATAATTTTTTCTTCGATTCCAGTCCAGTTCAAGGTCACTGTATACGAAAAGTCAGATTATCTCAGATAATTTATGTGAGTCAGATACATACATTATCATACATACATATGTACTTACTCCAGTTTAAATACACAATTGTGCTTTTTTACATACGGAACATTAAAATGTGCTCAAAAATGCCATCTTAATCAATAGTATCGTTATCCATACTTGCAAGACTTGAGCAAGACGAATCATAATTTTGGCGTAAAAACTTTTATTTTTAATAATTTATAACAGGAATCTCATTATGAGATTCTTATAATAATTAAGATAATAATATAATAATTTATATACAAAAACGCCACACAGAAACTGCTCACTTTCTTAAATATACATATGCGTATGCCATAATCGCTTTACGCTTGTTTGTATTGACATTTATTGGCAAGAAATCTGTGAGAACTTCTCACTGAGAAGGTTTCAGTTTCAATTTTGTTGGATTATTTTTGTGTATCTACAATTGAACAGAATGGAATTGAGAATGAAAACGAATTCAATTTAATGTTTAATGAATCATCGGACTCCGATTAAATACTATGGACATGGACTCTCATACATACTTCCATATGTCGATTTAAATGACAATGACTTTGCTTTTAATTACAATTTATATTAAAGTAGGAAAAAATTGTCATTTTACGGAATTAATGAAACATATTTCTGCAATACATAAAACGTTTTAAATGCTTCACGCAAAAGGGAGTAAAAGTTTTACTGTAAAACGCTCTACGTCCACAAAGGCTCCATTCATCCATTGTTCTGTACTAGTCATTGATTGAATTGAGTCTCTCTGTGTGTGGCAAAGTGGCACAGGCACAATCCATAAGCTGCTCCACTCAACGCAAGAACGCAACACAAATACATTTGTACAAATGACATATGACATAATATCGCATCAACATCAGTCGGTTTTGTTTTGCTGTATTACAGCCACAAACAGTTCACTCACTCTCAATCAAATCAAATCAAAACCTCAACGGATGCTTTTCCCTTTTCTGCTGACCCAGAGAATTTTCACTTTCCCTTGGAGAAGGAGCGTTGAAAAAAGGAGCTTCAAGTTTTGAAAGCGGAAAAGATTGATTTCGCGTGTGTAGAACGAGGAGAAAGTAACAAGAAGTATGACGCATGACAGGTGGCAGCTGGAGGAAGTTTCCCAGATTTTTAAAAACTTTAAGTCTAATTGTTGGAGTCGGGCCTTGGAACTTGCAATTCCAAAAGACGCCACGTTATAGCTATTTCCTTGGGCGAGGGTTTCGTCGTTAAAGGCAATTTTTTAAAGAAGAATTTAACTCATAGACGAAATGATAATGAGTCTCGACTCTTGACAGTTTGTGTCAGTTTAGCAGTGGTTCAATGGAAATAATTTTAATTGCGTGTGTCAATTTGCAGGATGAAAGAAAGTGTGCGCTGTTTTTGTATCGAGTGCAACTACCGAAGTGGTTTCGGCGACAGCTACAGAACTCCAGTGATAAAAGCGGATGTGAGAAAAATTCGACTTTGAATTTATGTAGTGAAGACGCAAGAAAAATTAAATGTCCAGTCGGTCAAGGAGGTTACATGGGGGAGGATCTGGATCCCAGCAAGATTTACGAATTAGGAAAAGTAAAGGCGACCGACGTGATCGGGACTTCCTACATGATGAAGATGGAAACGATTCGAAGGAGAAAAATGAAGACCTGAGGATATCGAGGCTAACGAGATCATTGGCAAGACTGGACTCAGAGGAGAACTTTTTCACAATTTGTGGACAAATTGAGGTGGCTTTGAACGAGGGGGAAAATCGGCGCTATGTGGACCGCTGCTTTACCTGTCTCTGCCCGGCTTTCCTGGAAGTGTTCAAGGGTCTTTCAGGTAGTTTTTAAAAACATATAAAAATCAATAATCTCTTTTCAAAATAGTTTCGAAGATTAACAACTGACTTTGGTAACGTTTTAGGTCTGTCGTGGGAAGCCACAGCCTCAAAGCGATATGCACAATTATTGTCAAAAATTTGTAGCTCTATGGAAAAGCAAACGGTAAAACTGTTTCAATGGGTAGTAGAAATCATTGGAAGAACTGCCAAAGGCTCACAAACCTACGTATCATCATCAGCTTATGTGATGGAAGCCGTTTCAATCCATGTTAGTTAACAATATTGATATATAAATTCTTTCTTATATAAAAAATTGATATTAATAAATACAATACAATTGAAATGAATCATTTTAGTTAATTCGTTTGTTGGAATATGACGATGTCATCAAATTCATATCCTGTGTGTACGATGTCCTGGAGGATGTTGCCAATCCCCGAGTATTTCGTGTTTTAGGAG
>VYYJ01004627.1:0-12911 GCA_021029165.1 Cyphoderus albinus
ACTTAATTTATATTTTGTAACATGGTTGTCATTCTCTGTATGTCTGTGATAATTTTCATACAAATATTTTATTACATTTACTTTGTGTTTGTGCCACCAACCACCAACCATGATTCATGGTTCATGAACAATATATAACAGTTAATTAGCTAATTTTTTGTAATTATTTTAAACATGTAACTTCAAAATAAAAGCCATACTGTGACTCATATTAAAACTTTTAATTAAAAAGTTGCATTTACATTTAACTCACTGCACTGTTGACAGGAAGCTATATAGTATTTCTCTAACGAGCTGCGTTCCAAAATTTGGAATGCAAATTGGAATTTCCAATTGTCTCGTCCATGAGAGCTTCGTCGCGTCACACAACAAATAATGTCATTGTGTATGTGTTCACGCACGTAGCTACAGTAAGTGAAATTTACACTGTGTAAAATATGTTTTTAAGTAAAAGTACATAAAAAACACAAAATTTTCACCGCCTTTATTAAATAAAAATGTTCTAAGTAAAAAACTTTTTATTGCAGCCATCAAACATGGATTTCTGTACGCAAACATTCACAAAGCAATAAGTTTAAAAACAATAACCCCTTATTTAAATAGTATTTTTATCGTCACCACTCCACAAAATGCCGCTTTTACAATGCAATTCATTAATAAAATTCTTTCGGATTTTTATACATGTTGCATGTGGTGTGGGATAAAACAATTAAAAACATGTTTATTGCATTTTTTGCAGATACATTTCTGGCTCCTCCTCTTCTGGGAGGAGAAAGTCCCCGAACAGGGAGTCGTCGAATCCCTCCACTAATCCGGTCGATAAATCCTCAGTTGTCAGTGTTATAAATAGACTGTCCATGACGAGCTTCCAACTCCTTTCGCTTCGCCTTTTCAAGTGCGAGGACATCTTGGAGGTCTTTGGAGTTATCTTCAAGTTGCTGATATTTCTCCCTCAGTCTAAGATTTCATTATTGGCCTCGTCCAATTGTGTGTTTTTCTGGATCCGATATTGTTTGGACCGAATCGCCTGATTAACCTTTTTTGCGCTAAATCCATGACTTTCTGCCACATCGGGCTTAAAGGCTTAATTCGTAGAGTTTCATTTTGGGTTGGTTAGCCCATTTTACTTATGTTAGTTGCGCTTTCTGGAACCTTGCTAAAATGCTAAAAACAAGGCTTGCTTGCTTCCGTGGCATACCAATAACTTTATTCTTACAATGCTCCGGGAAAGCCAGCGCTTATGTTACACTTACACAAGAGATCTTCAGCTGCACTGCTGCTATTGGGATTTTCTGACGTTTGTTTTTGTTTGTCAAGCGAAGTGCTTTTAACAGTTTTAACAACGCACAATTATAAAATAAACTTTAGATTTCAAAGGCTGATTATTGACATTTATTCGAAGGAGATAATTATCCCAAAGAAGCAGGATGAACCGGAAGGAGAAACTCCAAGAGTACCTGGAATCCATCAAAGGTCGGCCAGTTGTCGTGAAACTGAACAACGGAGTTGATTACAGAGGTAAGTATTCGTGTCCTTTAAAATTGACATCATAAGAAGTTTCTTTTTATGTCCAATAATTGAACCAAATTCCACTGCTAATGCAAAATTACAATACACAATAAGCTTTTAACAACTTTTATTACAATTTTATTGATTTCAGGTGTTCTGGTGTGTTTGGATGGCTATATGAACATCGCTTTGGAACAGACCGAGGAGTATTTCAATGGCCAGTTAAAAAATAAATATGGGGACACGTTCATCAGAGGAAATAATGTGCTCTACATCAGCACACAGAAGAGACGCGGGGGATGAACATCATTATTCATTTCATCTACCAATTTTTCTAAACATTTTTTAAAACATGCGGTTCGCAAATTATAATTTCTTACTGTCAACTGTTTATTACTGTACAGACGATTTGTACAGTATTTACTGAAGAGCTGAGTTTAATATTAAATATCTTCGTAAATGTTAAATTAAAACAAAATACTAGCTACAGCTACAGAGCTATATTATTATACATTTCCAAATTGGAAATTCCAATTAATTCTGGAAATATTATGCAGCATAATTCGAGAAGATTTAGGAAGACTGGCACTGGCAATGTGTAATCATTATCATTAATTTTCGGGATCGTTATCATCATCGCATGGTTATTTAATTAACCCGTGTCGTGTAGTGCAAGCTTTTCGTTATAAAGGAATTGATAATAGAATGAATGGAAGCGCATTTAAAATGTATGGATTTTCCTCGCAAGGTAGGATCTGCTCAGCGCTAAAAGGTAGGTTTGAAAGACGCTTTTCACATGCACCCCTGTAAAAGCACATGTTTGCTCGCAGTAGTGGTGCATTTTGATTGAGCACTCTCTTTGAGAAGTCCGTGACAAACAATCTCAACATGAAATATTTTCAGTCATTGGTTTTCATTCATCAACATAATTAAACCGTGTATTAACTTTGTCAATGTATTCAAAACTATTCTTTGACTAAATATAGAGACAGTGGAATAAAGAAGTCTTTATAGAAAAGGACAAAATTAGTAGAGACAACAACGAAGGAATTAAAATTTAGTTCGAGAGACGGTTTGGGCTATTTTATCAGAAAGTATTCAGACACCGAGTCAATATGGTTCGGAAAAAGATTGACAATAGGATTCGAGTTCTTATCGAAAATGGGGTGAAACTTGGCCACAGAACGATGGTTTGTCTTGTTGGTGATAAAGGCCGGGACCAGGTAAATAAAGGATTAAATATTTATTAATGCGCTGTTTCATTCACACGTATTACGTACGTCAAGTGTCAGAATTTATTTTCCGTTGATTTTACTTACATTTATTCATTAATTATATTACGACGTATTACTTAAATTAAACCAGGTTGTGATATTACATCACATGTTATCGAAAGCGGAAGTGAAGGCCAGACCCACGGTCCTTTGGTGCTACAAGAAAGAGCTTGGATTCAGTAGGTATGAATAACTTCTGCAAATAATTAAATTTAAACATATCATGAGTGAGTCACATTCACAATTTACAATTATTATTTTTTGCTGTATTATAGTCATCGCAAGAAAAGGATGCGCCAGCTACAAAAGAAAATAAAGTCAGGAAAAATTGAAGTTAACGACGATGATCCATTTGAATTATTCGTAGCCTCTACCAATATCCGTTACTGCTATTACTCTGAAACACACAAGATATTGGGTAACACCTTTGGAATGTGCATTCTTCAAGATTTCGAGGCTTTGACACCAAATCTATTGGCACGGACGATAGAAACTGTTGAAGGCGGCGGAGTAATTGTGATCCTTTTGAGATCTGTAAATTCCTTAAAACAATTGTACGCAATGACTATGGATGTTCATGCCAGGTACCGGACGGAAGCTCACAAGGATGTTGTTGGGCGATTCAATGAAAGGTAGCAAATCATAATTTCAAGTTTTGTGCGTTGAAAATGTCTTATTCTTGTACTCGGGCCTGGAAGCTAATCATATTTACTTTTCTCTTGATAGATTCATTCTGTCACTCGGTTCCTGTGAAAAGTGTGTCGTAATGGACGATAGTCTGAATGTTTTGCCTCTTTCATCGCATGTAGCCAACATTACACCTGTTGAAACTAACTTTAATGATGAATCGAGTGAAACCACAGAACTCAAATCCTTACAGGAAAGTTTGAAAGAGACGCAACCAGTAGGTGTCATTGTCAATGCTTGTAAAACCCTAGATCAGGTAAATGCTAATCCTAAAGGCTATTTACAAATAAGCTGTTAAATTACTTCAGATAAATGACATTCATTTTTTGTATTTCAATAGGCAAAGGCGGTCTTGAAATTCATTGATGCCATCTCGGAGAAAAGTTTAAATGCCACAGTGTCCTTAACTGCTGCGAGAGGCAGAGGAAAATCTGCAGCGCTGGGTTTGTCAATGGCTGCTGCAGTTGCGTTTGGATATTCTAACATTTATGTAACAAGTCCGAGCCCTGAGAATTTAAAAACGCTCTTTGAATTTGTGTTTAAGGGTAATGCAAGATTAATCCTTCAACAAATTATTGTAAAATGTTTGGGTGGTTTAAGAGAATTTATTGTGAATTTGTGAATAATATTTTTATGAATTTCAGGTTTTGATGCGTTGGAATATCAAGAACACATTGATTATGACATAATTCAGTCGACTAATCCCGAATTCAATAAGGCAATTGTCCGTGTCAATTTCTTCCGAGATCATCGTCAAACGATTCAGGTAAATACCTATGTATAAATAAACGTTTCTACTTTTACATTTTTATTTTTATTATTATCTCAGAGTTTCATTCAGAGACAAAGTTCATTAAAAAATAATTGTGTCTATAGTACATTCATCCAGCGGATGCTCAAAAACTAGGACAGGCAGAACTCCTTATTATTGATGAAGCTGCTGCCATTCCGTTACCTTTAGTGAAGGCATTATTTGGTCCATACTTAATTTTTCTTGCGTCGACCATTAACGGTTATGAGGGAACGGGTCGCTCCCTCTCCCTAAAACTCATTCAACAGTTAAGAGAGCATGGATCGCTTATGGACAAAACTTCCGAAAAATCCACAACCAAGATTTCTGGTCGCTCTTTGCATGAGGTAAGGTTTTCAAGAAGGAAGGTCAAATCAAGAATGGTTTTGATTTTAACAGCTTTTACTGTTATTTATGAATAGTTAACGTTGGATGAGTCGATAAGATACAAACCAGGAGATTCCGTGGAACAGTGGTTAACCAACTTACTTTGCTTGGATGCCACGCTGTCTCAAACTCCAACTTCCGGATGCCCACCTCCCCGAGAATGTGAACTTTATTACATAAGCAGAGACACTTTATTCAGCTATCACCAAGCTTCCGAAATGTTCCTGCAGCAAATCATGTCCTTATATGTTGCTTCCCATTACAAGGTATTTTATAACGCAATTGTACACAAAAACAAATTAAAAACTAAACGTATATTTATATCTATACTACATTTGAATATTTCTCAGAATTCTCCTAATGATCTGCAACTGATGTCAGATGCCCCCGCACACCATCTGTTTTGCCTCCTTGGTCCAGTGGATCCTAATAAAAAATCTTTACCGGAAGTATTATGTGTTCTTCAGGTAGGTTTTGGGATTGTTGAATTTTTTAAGAAGTTGAGAGATCACACTGACTGTAAATTGCGCCTTTACAGGTTTGTTTAGAGGGAGAGATCTCCAAACGAAGCATAAAGGATGGACTGCAGAGAGGCAAACGGGCTTCTGGAGATTTGATTCCTTGGACAGTATCGCAGCAATTTCAGGATGATGACTTTCCAATTTTATCAGGGGCCAGAATTGTTAGAATAGCGACACATCCTGATTATCAAGGGGTAAAACCATTTTTATTTATTAATAGTAAAAAATACGCAGGTACTTAATAAATTGATTTAATTTTAGATGGGTTACGGTTCCAGAGCGATGGAGCTTCTCCAGCAATACTATGAAATGAAAATGGTGGACGTGAGTGAAGGAAATGGTGACGTATCTGAGGAAATCGAACCAGTTGAAGACCATGACTTAGATTTAATGGCCGAGAGGGTGGCGCCCAGAAAGACACTCCCACCTCTCTTGCTTAAATTGACAGAAAGGCCTCCGGAAGGGATCCATTATCTTGGCGTTTCGTACGGCATGACTCTACCCCTTTTAAAGTTTTGGAAGCGATTGGGCATGATGCCAGTTTACCTAAGGTATTATTCAATTTGCAACTTTGTTTTTGATACATTTTACATTTTTGTTTTTCTGATACCCGTTGTAAATATTTTAAACTATTGGTTTGGATGATAGACAAACGGCGAATGAACTGACTGGAGAGCACTCGACCATCATGATTCAAGTTTTAGACAGCCCTGTTATAGAGGGTAAGGATTCTTCTTGGCTCCAAGAATATTTTCGCGATTTCTCCAGACGATTTCTATCACTGCTTGGATTTCAGTTCCGCAATTTTCCACCTGCCTTGGCTTTGAGCATTTTGCAAAACAAAAAGAATATTTCCAGCGTCTCCACAGGTTTTCAAGAATTAATATAGAATTGATAGATTAATGAGTTTTGATTCATCATCTTTTAACATTAAAAATTGTTTGGAAGCAGAAATTGGCCAATTAGAGCTCCGGATACACATAACACCGTTTGATGTTGAGCGTTTGCAAACATATGCAAGAAATATTACTGATTACCACGTGATCATGGATCTTGTTCCTACCTTGGCAAGGTTATACTTCTTGAACAAAATGGGCGACTTGAAGATATCTGCTGTCCAATCGGTAATATTTTGAACGACTTTGTTTTCATATTGAATATCAATTGACCAACATCAAGTTTAATTGAAAATAGTTTGAGCTGAATTTCACAGAAATTAACTTTGTGTTTACCAACAGGCAATTATGCTCGGTCTAGGACTGCAGCATAAGATTGTAGACGATCTGGCCAAAGAATTGGATCTTCCGGCCACACAACTTCTGGGCCTTTTCAACAGAACCATTAGAAAATTCTTGGAGTTCATAAACCGTGTACTTGAATTGGCCGTGGCCACAGAATTGGACAACTTCGACTCTTCGAATAATGAAAAGGCGGCTGCAATGCAACCAATAGCACAGAGTTTATCTAAGGAATTGAACAAAGCGGCTAAGGAACTGAAGAAAAAGCAAGATGCGGAGCTTAAGAAACTAAAAGACGATGACCTAAGTCAATTTGCAATCAAAGGTAGAGATGAGGATTGGTCTCAAGCTTTGAATCCTATTTCAAAGCTACCATTCGCAAAATCTTCAGTGAGTATCAAAAGCGGAGAGAAACGGGCTGGTGATGATGATGGAGATGATAAAAAATCCAAGAAATCAAAAAAATCAAAATCCAAGGATAGCCAAGACAGCAGCTTTGGAAAAGGCTGGAAGAAGACTGGTGGGGGAAAAATTAAGAAAAAGAAACACAATACATGATAAGCTAAGATGAGTATATGATTGATTATTTACTTCTTTTTACTCTTTTGTTTAGATTTATTAGTTAGATTTTAAGTTTAATTTTATTAAACCATTTATTAAAGGAAATTATCCAAATTTACATACTTGTGTAAACATTACTCACATAAAATGATAAAGTGTAAGTGATAAAACATTATTACAGTTGCAAGCACATCCTACGAAGCTTCAAAGTTCATCATCACGCCACACCTGAACTATAAAATGTGCTCAGATAACTAACAATAAATGATATTGTCTTGTCACGCCATCCTTGACCTGCAATTCTTGGAATTGACAAGGGTGTTGCATGAAAAGAATCTCATTGTTCTGTCCGGTTGTCGACATTTATTTTCCCATTCAAATAATGGCGTTCATTGACTGATCGATAAATCAGGCAGATTTGGTATAAAGTAAAACTCTCGGAAGCATCATTTTCATGCTTCTGCACTTGCTCCCATTCTCCCATTCGATACCAAACTGATGTCAACAACCGTTCTCATCATCTTATGCAGCAAGAAAGATATTTGAGAACTTAGGTAAGCTATTTTACACGTAAAAATGTGCCTTGGTTTTCATTTCATGCATTTCCAACACTGGTTCAGGAATTTCCCATACATTTGCGCAGCAAATGTTGGTATATCATTGATAACTTGTAGGAACGATGATGTATCGTCAGAGGAGAAAAGGCAGAGAGTGAAACATCTTGGAATCAGCTGGACACATTTCTGCATGTCTAGCTACAGAAGGCTGGAGGCAACCAGAAGACAACTGCTTCCGCTGTGTGATCCTTTTTAAAATTTGTTCATGTAAGAAAAATGTAAGAATCAAATTGAGTGTCATGACCTCATGAGCCATTAATAAAATGGGTGACACAAGTGAAACGGAATCGCAAAAGTCTTCTCCAGAAGAAGAATTCACAGTGAATCCAGAGGACTACTCCTCCGTAAAGTCTATCAATTTGGTGCCAGTTGTGACAACCACAAGTGGACAGGCGACCCAGGAGCAATCAGGACGACCACGATCGGCACAATCTGACCATGAAATAGACGCGAGTAAAGATTGTGAAAATCTCTTCCGCAATTTGAACAATGCGAAAAGATTTGCAATTGACATTGGGGGCTCCTTGACGAAAATCGCGTATTACTCAACCGTTTCACATAGGCGCATTAAGTCAGCCTCCAGAGGTTCTCCTGGTTATCCTTCGAACGGCAATCCTAATCCCAATCATGACTTCGAGTATGAAAACTGGGAAGGTGCACGGTTGCACTTTATTAAGTTCGAAACTACCTTCATTGAAGAATGTCTGGATTTTATTCAGAAGAATTTAGCCCCAACCCTAGCGAATACTGGAGGCAAGGATCCTGGCACTTCTGGGACTGGGAAATTTATTAAAGCCACAGGTAATTTGATCATGCCATATTTGTTTACACACAGACAAAGTGCATATCACTTTAAGAACTCGATTACGTGTGATTGTCTAGGAGGGGGATCTTACAAGTACAGTAGCCTCATTCAGGAAAAGCTCGGCCTGACGGTGGAGAAAGAAGATGAAATTTCGTGTCTCATCAAAGGTGCAAATTTTCTCTTGAAAAATGTCCCCGACGAAGCTTTCATGTTTGACCGGAAGGAAATTCCGACTTGTAAATTCCTATCCGCTGGACCCGTCGTTTTCCCGTATCTTCTGGTTAACATTGGTTCAGGAGTGAGGTAACTGGGAAAAAAATAAATATTTTAATTTCATGTTAGTATACTAAGTATTTATATTTATATTTTAATATATTTCTATATTTATATTTTTTTTATTTAAAGTATCCTCAAAGTGGTATCTGAAGACAAGTATGAACGAATTGGTGGCACCGCCACTGGAGGGGGCACTTTCTGGGGACTGGGCTCTTTATTGACTGGTGGTACTGTCAAGGAATTCGATGAGCTGTTATCAATGGCCGAAAAAGGCGATCACCGACATGTCGACATGCTGGTGCGGGATATTTATGCGGGTGATTACGCTAAGCTTGGTAAAAAATGAAATGATATAAAAATATGAGATAGGATTAATCAGTATTATTATACCCCAGGCATCAGTTTTTGTTTTTAATATATGATACGCCAGGTCTTCCGGGTGATTTAATTGCTTCGTCGTTCGGAAAAGCAGCTGCACACANAGGATTAATCAGTATTATTATACCCCAGGCATCAGTTTTTGTTTTTAATATATGATACGCCAGGTCTTCCGGGTGATTTAATTGCTTCGTCGTTCGGAAAAGCAGCTGCACACAGCCCTTCCGATTTCAATAGAAACGATGTGATTCGTAGTCTCCTCTTTACAATTGCCAATGACATAGGTCAAATTGCTTGTCTCTATGCGTTGCAGCATGAATTGAAAAGGATTTATTTTGGAGGATATTTCTTGAGAAACCACCCTTTAAGCATGCATGCCGTCAGTTACGCAATTAAATTTTGGAGCCGTGGGGCTGTCGAAGCTCTTTTTCTTCGTCATGAAGGTTATCTTGGGGCAATTGGTGCATTTCTCAAGGGGACGGAAGAACTGGACACAGATAAATATTCCTGGCAGGAAAACTTTGCAGGGACAAGTTATGGACAACTTCCGGTTAGAGAAGAGGAATTTTTTCAAGAAATTGGAACAATCCCAGAGGATGATGACGCCAAAGTATCTGATGTCTGTAAGGATCAAAGAAAACTGTTGCGGAAACGCTCCAGTGATATGCGTCAAATCAAAGTGGAGCAACTAGAAATTGACCGAATGGAAAAACCATTTGGTTTCTTTCCGCTTCTGGATCGGAATCAAAAGTATTATCCGGATACAATGGATTTGACGAAAGATGGAGATGCCAGAGAATATTGGCTAAACTGCTTTGAAGGTACTGTGTACTAATAAGTCAGGCCGAAAATTCAAATAACGCGATAATTTTTTCTTCTGACTTACATAGGTTGGGTGGAACGAATTACGACATTGGCAATGGAGTCGCAGCCTGACTCACCAACATCGACAGATCGCGCACTTCGTTGTAGACAGAAGTTAAATGCAAGACTAAAGTATTTAAAAATCGCATCCATGCGCATATGGTTTATTAACGGTTCGCATTTTACTGGATACATTTGAGCAAAGCTTGAGGGAATATGACTTTCCAGATCCGTAAGATCCGTAATGTACCATTTTCAAACTCACGAAACTTAAATGATTATAAATGTGAACGCATCACATTATGGCCGTTTTAATTTTCAGATATTGGAAACAGAAAAGAGCGAGAGAATGCTGCAGCTTTAGTCGAACTTCCAAAACGGCTGGCGTACCTTGATAAGCTGGATTGGAAGAAAAGGCAGTCCGAACTTATCTGGGGGGTCCTGGCAGGGAACGTGTTTGATTGGGGGGCGAAGGAAGTTAGAAACTTGCTAGAAGGGCCTGACCACTTTGGCTTTAATGAGGCAAGATCAAAGTTGCAAAAAAGGCCATGGCTGGTTGATTCACTGCATGACTGGATTCAGAGGTTGAAGGACCCCGATAAAGTTCACAATTGTGCTGCAATTTTTGTTGATAATTCCGGATTTGATTTCATCGTTGGTATTTTGCCTCTCGCTAGAGAATTTTTGGCAAGAGGGACAAAGGTTCGTTTGAAATTATTTAGTCAAATTATTACCACATTCTTAATTTGACAGCAAATGTTTAAAATTGTTTTTTATAGGTTATCCTTTGCACGAATTCTAATCCAGCTGTCAATGATATGACATACGGCGAAATGATAAGCTTATTGAAAGAGGCTTCAAAACAGCATCCTTGGCTTGAGTCGAGTTTGAGAGAAGGTAACCTAAAACTAGCTGCTACCGGCCAAGGGTCACCTTGTCTGGACCTGTCACGTGTATCCCAAGACCTGATAAATCTGGTGACGCAGATGGGAACCGACCTTGTCATTATAGAGGGAATGGGTAGAGCAATTCATACAAATTTGTATGCAAAGATGTCTTCCGAAGTTATTAAACTAGCTGTAATTAAAAATAAGTGGTTAGCACAAAGACTCGGCGGGGAAGTATTTTCTGTCATCTTTTCGTATGAACAGTGAATAATGCGTTTTATGGGTTTTTGTAGAAAATCCATCCACATTTTTCTGACAATAGAGTGACTTTTACATTACCCTGATTGTATAAAGCTGATTTGGTGATATCTTCTTAATCTATTTTTAATTAAATAATGAAAAATATACTTTTACAGTCAATGATATATTTGCAATAAACCTTTAGAGCTTGTTGACCTTTAGACAAACTATTTATTAATATAAGATATTGTTTTATTTGAGGTTCGATTTTTATTTATACACAAATGTATTACATATCGACTTCTTCAACCTTAATTGCAATAAAGAATTTAAGAATAAATTTATCATTATTCTATTATGTTAATAAAAAATCATTTTCCAAATATGTAGCTGTATCAAATTTCAAACACTTCAGACGGATTTTTACCAAAGCATTAAAAAAATAGCTCACACTCACTAGTGAGAGTGGAAAACAATAGTTTATTCAAACGTTTTTGGCGTTGGTCACTTTTTACTAAAAGGATTTAGCTTGAATCTTAATATGACCCATAAATTTCTCCTCTAGATATCAATAAGAGTGAGTTTCAGTTTCAGTGAATGAATCTTAGCAAAGCAAATCTATGTAATCTAGTTTGTGAAAAAATCAGTCCTCGTCAATGTCAATGTTAGGTTGCAGTTTGTTATTTATAAAAATGCATGCATTTCAGAGCATTTGATAAGTTCATGGTTAAAATGAATTTATTAAAACAGTATACATACTTAAAATAAAAAACCATTCGCGATTATGTCAGCATTTCATTGAAAGAAAATTTTGAAATATGTTCTAAAACATTACAAAAACACTGCTGAATTCGTTGATGACGCTTGGTTTTAAAATAGTTTCATTCTAATGGAAACTCGCTTTAGTGAGATTATTGTTGTAATTTGCAATGTGTGGTCTGTGCATGCACCTTGTGTGTTGAAGAGCAGCCTTTTGTTTATATGAAAAATGGCAGTGGGTGATAATACTATTATAACTTATAACTTTTCCATTCCAAATCTTTAATAGTCCTCTCTTCTCCCATGAATCTGATAAATCACATTTTCTACAGAGGTGATAAAAAGATAGTTTAGTTTAGAATAGGAACATAAAGATATTTGATGGCGAACCGCCATCATCTCGAATCTCGATCTTTTAAGATTAAGGCTGCCTCATACTCAACCATACGCTTCCAATAATCCTTAAAATAAGTTTGTACAGCGTAATTAAAAGCTTCATTTTAGCCATGCAGCAGTTACAACTCCCTCCTTGTAATATGAAACCACCTGTCCTGGTCTGACTCACCTCCAACAAAGTGGCTGTGCAGAAAAGGAAAGGCCAAAGGTTTAGTATTAAAACTAGCCTGAAGGTTAACTTAGATGAGGCATTCCTTTCATGCCTTTTTGCATTATTTAAATAGAAGAATCAAATACTAATTACAAGTTGAATTCACATATTTGCTGTACTTTTGTCAAAACTAAAGTCGAGTTTGAATTTAATACAACCTGAGGAAATAAATTTGGCACGCTCACTCAACTTTGTTGGCCACCAGCGGACGTGCTAACTAAAAATGATTAGACGCTTTGTGTCATGTCACCACTTATCATCGTTACAACATACCTACCTAACATATCTTACCATATAACTAACTATAATATCATACTCAATTTGATTTGATACGAAATGATACGGAAGTTTGGCAGATTATTTTAAGGTACTAGTTTTATTCAGTCTCCCTCTGCTTCACTTATTTTATTGTAATTACGGAGGAGAACATTTTATTTGAAAATTCGTTTCATAACAATATTAAGGTATTTTTCTGGTGTTAGGTTAGGGTATTTTACATGAGACTTAAACA
>VYYJ01004628.1:0-12911 GCA_021029165.1 Cyphoderus albinus
AAATATTCCACTCATCCACCTGCATTTTGGATACACACAAAAGTTAGAGACTTTGTTCATTTTTAACAAAAATCAGGGCGTGCACAATCTTGTTGGTTAATTGGAATCAATTGCTTTTCAGTGCCAGTTGGGTGACTTTCTCCGCATTCGAATCGGGGGAAATTTTCACTTAATGGAGGAGGCAAATAATCTTGTTGAGAAACAGCGCAGAATTTTACTCGTGGCTGGTGGCGTGGGAATAAATCCAATTTGCAGTATTGCTCGATTTCTCGAAGATGCAAAGACGTTGGGCAAATGCCATCTCAGCACTAGGATTTGTCTGTTGTACAGTGCAAAAACTACAGACGAGCTAATATTCAAAGTTATTTTCATTTCTGTCATCTAATCTCAAAAAGACATACTAGTATGCTATTACGTAATATTATGCAATTGAAATGCAAATCTTTTCTTCTTAGGCTATATTCGATGATTTTCACCATAAAGACTCAAACTTTTTCCCGACGTATTTCATAACTAGCAATGAAACAACTCAAGGTCAGCCTGCATTGAATGCGCAAGGTATTTACATATACAGTTAAACGAGAGAAAAGTTAAATTTCCTTCCCCAATTTATTTCTAACAATCTTGCTAACTGACCTCGTACCTTTTCTACGACCCTAGAGAGACGAATCGGTACCTCAGACCTTAAATCTGCAATTGCATGGTTGTTTGAAGGATGCACCCCCGTTTCCATTGAGAACTTGATTGAAGCTTACGTGTGTGGTCCACCTTCTATGATAACTGACATAACAAAGGAACTGTTTTCGTTAAACTTGAAACATGTGTTCTATGAAAAATGGTGGTAGTTGGCAGTTGGTAATGAAAGTTGACAAAATAAAAGAACAACCTTATTTTTATTAATGCAGCATTGGCAGCTTTATTTTATTTAATCTGCTTAAAACGCTCATATCTACGATTGCCAAATCATCTACGAGAATTAATGCACAGGGATTTCTTGTAAGGTTAAACTTACCGTCAACAAGGACGAACTGCAATTTTGCAAAATTCTCTTCCGTCTCTTCAGTATGACGGATATTCATATTAGATGGCAAGCTGTAACCGGTGTCATTTTGAAAAGAGTTGGAACGTAAGTTGGATGGAATTAGTATCTGGGGAGTAAGATGACCGGGATTCTGTTGCGTCTGCGTATTCTTCGCCGTATGTGAATAAAACCTGAACCAAACTTTTGGAACGGAAAATATGTGAAACAAACACAAAGTCCTTCGTAGATTACTTCATTCATCCTTGAAGCCTTGCTTGTAAAATAAGAATCGATACTGGAGGAGTTTGGTGGAGCGGCCATGGGATTTGCAATTAAAATGCCTCAAATACCTCCAAAACTTACCTTGTAAAATCATTACACATTGCCATATACAGTCAGACAGAACAGCAGTAATTATTCAATAATCAGCTTCAAACTTTTGCTTGTGTGCTTCAAACTCATGTGCTTCATTCTTTCATCCATTCTAGATGCAATCTTAAATCTTGATACTCGTCCATTAAACGTTTTCTCCAGCACTAAAAATGCGATGGGGAAAGGATTGTGTTTTCCTGAAGGGTTCGGTAGCAATAAAATATTTCTGGGGCAAATTCCGGAGTGAACAATGAGAAAAAATAAATAATACACAGTACGAATTTGGAAATTGACAATTCTGGTGATTCGGCTAAATGGATAATAAATGGACTTTTAACATGTATTATGTAGGTTTCTCAACCTCTTACCCATTATGCGGTATAGTTTTTCTTTCAAACAACTGAATTAACCAAGGTCCCTTGATGATGTTCAACGCTGACGAGAATCAAGTTAATTGGTATGATGAATCTGAAACGTTGCATTTCTTCATTTCTAATAACTACTCGAACTGCATTTTCTTGTTTCGAATAAAAATTTCTCTGCATCTCTTCCTAAACTGCTTCTTTTCATTCCTCTTCCAAAACTTCAACGAGCCATTCTTCATCTTCATTTCTTATGCCGATGCACACTGCCAGACTATGCTTGTCGTGCAAACTTCACTTATTCATCCCCTTAGTTCAAATATTCTTTTCTTTCACAATTTGGTTTTCTTATTCTTACTTCATCGTAGATCCCTTAATAATCAAAATAAAGAAAACAAGATTAGTTTTAGTGACAGAATATACCATTATACACTTTAGAAATTTAGGAGTACTATCATTTATTCAAACTAATAGCTTATGTCATACGTAAGTTAACCTATATTTTCCAACGTTCCCAAGTTGAAGAAAAAAATTCTTGTTACTTCAAACAAACTTGTTCTAAGTGTGAACGAGCCATCCATTTTAAATTATAGTAACTAATGTATTCTGTAAGAAGTTGAGAAAAACGTATTTATACAAAGTAATCTGTTAAACCTACGGAAGTATCATTTTAGTTCTTTTTTACCTAGCCCTAGGAAAGCAGCCGACAAATTTTGAACAATCCAGAATTACAAAAAAAAAATGAATCTGCTGGTGACGACGGCGGCTTCTAATCTCATTTCAATAATGAATTTCTAATTTTACCATACGAATTTCTATTTTCTACGCAGTAAACCTAAACTGTCGATTGCCTGCCAAACTACAATCCAGCAGTCTTACAAAAATGTCATAACTGGTAAATAATACCAAAACAACATTTCAAAATACCTATATTTACCGTACCACCTGACATAACTAGTGTAACTCAAGAATTATTAAGTAGAAGTTAATCTTTCAAGCTTAAAGAAAAAAAAGTCAGAAAGTAGCAATTGAAAACAAGACGTCAAATCTAAAACACAGCATTGCTGCACGGAATACCTACTCAAAATGTAAACTGATATTGAAATGCTTATCTTTTAGATACATTACTACTGTCAACTTAACTTGAAACAAAATCAACATTTACCCTTAATAAAATATTAACTAATATAAGCAATCTGTGTGTCCTTACACAGCTGCAATTGTTGGAAGTTCCAAATTGTTAGTCCTGGACTGTTCTCAGCAAGCATGCTGAGCTGTTAGAGCTAATACCGACCTAGAATGAAAAACGAATTATAAAAATAAAATTCTGTTACTGAATGAGTTGACCAATGACAGACAAAATGTTTGAATGTTTTATTCTTACGAGGACTATAAGAACGGGATCGAGAATGACGGCGACGTCGATGATAAGGAGACGGAGATCGTCGGTAACCTCTGTAATAGTCATCCCTGCGGCGCCTAAGAAATGAAAAAAGTCAGTTTTTGACTCACTACTATTGAGGTGCACAATAATTTGATTATCAACAGCTTACGTAGGCTTTCCCATGTAAATTCCAGGGGTTGGAGTATGTGCCCTTTGAGTAATAGAGAAATCAACACGAATCCTTCGGCCATCGATTTCAATTCCGTTGCAGCTATCCTTCGCAGCTTTAGCATCTTCAACGCTTTCAAAGTAAATAAAAGCAAATCCTCGAGACCGTCCAGTCTGTGGAACATTGAAGTAGACTTGTATTAGACATTTCATCCTTACAAATATTACCCACGTTCAGAATGAAATGAAATAATTTGAAATTTGGTTTAATTTCAAACCTGAGCGTCAATCACGACAGTGCACTCTTCAATCGGGCCATATCGAGAAAAAACATCCTTCAAATCTCTTTCTGTGGTTCGAAGGCTTAATCCAAAGACCCCCAAGCATTTGTTTGGACTGGGGTTATCCTGAAAAAATAAATACATTGGTTCTTTACTGTCATCCGAAATTCCGATGGTTTATTTTGTTTCCAACAAACTAATGTATACATTTGCTGTCAGAGAACATATAAATTCTTGTTTAAAGGTAAATAAAATGTCACACTACTTACACTTACCGGCTGCCAATAAACAATCAAATTGTTACGACACCGTGAAATAATCAATCATGAAAAATAGAAGAAAACCATAATAAATTATCATCACACACAATCAAACAAACGGGAGGTTGCAGTTCTGTCATAATCTGAGATTTCCTTCTTTCAATTGTTTGTTAAAAGTTAGGTTTTGTTTTTGGTGTTACCCTGCTTCCTCCTCCTCCTCCACCACCTCCACCACCTCCACCACCACCGTGCCTGCGCCGAGACATTGGACTCCTCGAGTGGCTCCTCCTGCAAAGTGACAGTAACAATAAATTCGGTTTCAGATTGATTGACTGGTAAAATGTAAAAGTTTAATGTCAGTCATAAATTGTAAATACATACACCCTGACACTTGAACTACTAGAAGTACACTAGCTAGGTGTCAAAAGAAAGAGTGACGAAGTCAATAGTCAACATTGATGAAAAGTGACAGTCATTTACCTTTCCCGAGAACGGGATCTATAACCTCCACCTCCGCCTCCTCCTCCACCGCCTCCACCACCACCACCTCCTCCTCCTCCTCCTCCTCCTCGTCTTCCACTTCCAGAATCTCTGTATCCCTTTCGTGTGCGAGAACGGCTTCGAGATCTAGAATAAGAGCGATGGTGCCGGCTTCTTGAGCGGGATCGGTCTCGAGAATGGTGATGAGGACTTCCGTTCGCCATTCTGGGCGACACACTTCCCCTTCCTCCAGACTTGTCCGGGTAACCAGAATACTTTAAGGACAATATCACAATATTTAAGATTAAAATCTTGATTACCCATTCCTTCCAAATGCTCAACTTCACAAATGACAGTTGGCAATTTTAAATAACTGATTGTTATACTAATTAAAAGCATTATTAGTTTTCAGCAAGAAAGCTATGTCATATGTAATCTTGTTCTATTTACCATTGCAAAAATCACTGGGACAAACTGGAGTTAGTTGACGCTAGTTTCCGGAATCCTTATATCCAGCAGCAGACGATATCTAAATTTGAATAACTTCAAAACTTCTGTAAATGCCTAACGATAATCAAATCAAATCAACTTCAATGTTCAACAAAAATGGTGCTGCTGATGCAAAACGCAAAAACAAACAGCCTTCTCTTTCATTCTTTCTTTTTCCTCTTTTTCTGCTTGTCGCGTCGCCCAGCCTGGATATGTAACATCAACACCACCAGTATTATAGGAATAGCGGAAGGCGGAAGGTGATACCTTGGTGCAGGGTTTAGGTTATTATAGACTAGTGAAGGTAGGTAGAGTACACTAGACTAGACACTACACTGTAGCAATATTGCTGGTAGCTGGTGTTTACAGTACAGTACAGTATTGTGTCTTGCTCTGTGACACGTTAACTTCAAACTGCAAAAAACACATGCACGGTGCGGTCGAGGTGTGTAATGTAAAAAAACCGTATTAATACCATACACGTACTTCAACACGCTGCGCTGCGCTGGGCTAGCTCGATTCGGCTATAAGAAAAGGGAGGAATGCAGGCAGTAGCAACAAAGAATGAAAAAGAGACAAAATTGACACTAACTTTTGAAAACCAACCGACTTTATTGTACTCCTCCGTTTTTTAAATCCCGCACTTTGACCGGTGGCGATGCATGGAAAAACTATGATTCCTGTTATTAGCCAGATGGATTTAACAATGAACACGATTGCGATTGCTGTCCCACTCCCGCACTAATCATCAATTATGCCAATCTATTGTCTTGTATGTCTAGTCTAGTACACACACGACACGCACACATACGCATCTTCGGCGAAGCCTTCGCCGAACTCATCATTCGATCAAAATGCTTCTTATAGTTCTTTATGCATTGCTGTTACCAGTACATACATGCATACGCATCTTCGGCGAAGCCTTCGCCGAACTCATCATTCGATCAAAATGCTTCTTATAGTTCTTTATGCATTGCTGTTACTAGTACATACATACATTATGCTATTGATGTGACCGATGACCTGTCTGCTCTGCGTGGCTCTCTGTGTGTGTGCAATGCACTTGAATGCACATTGTGCATGGTATTTAGTTTGGCATTGGGCATTGGCAAACAATTTGCAGTTCTCCTTTTGTGAAATGGATTTTACTTTTATCCGGTCCGGTTGGAGTAAGGTAATGTTATGCACGTAATAGTTGCGGATTAAAAAGATATTAAAAATATTAAAATGTTGCCATTGTACAGTGCAATTTGCACTGCACTAAAACGCTCATACTAAACGTTGGGCCAGCCCAGACGTCGCAGAATCCACAGATTATCCTGTATCTCAAATTCTCAAAGCTCAAGCCCCCGATTTAATAAGTTAAAATATATTCGTCATTTTTAGACCCCCCAAATGACGCTTTCAAAAAGCATGGCTTGGATAGAATTTTCAAAATAAACTAGCATCTGCTGCGCGCATGGAATGGAAGGGAAGTTCCATTATGGAACTCGTCCGATTAAAATGAAATCCAATTCAATCGAGCGAGATTGTGTATGTAGCCTTACAGAAACCTTGGATTTGGCTCTTTCCAGTTTCAGCTTCAGTCATTCATCAGCCTGACAATTTTAGCCTAGCCAAACCATTTTACTTTGTTCCTGTTCTTCACAACAAAGGAAAATCCTAAACGCTAACGCAATCGTTTTGGTTCTTGGTTACTTCATAGTTCATGCCACTTCATGCAGGAGTAGAGAGTGTTTGGCGAAAATTGTCGAGTAGTTGAAGTTACAACTGTGCACAGAAGATGACATCGTGAAGAAGTTCAATCGGGCTTTGCCATTTGCGTTTTGCAGATTTTTACATACAATACATTGGAAAAGGATGATGAATGAGTCGAACGAAAAATCGTAATTGTCGAAGTAAGTTTGGAATTTTCCTTATAGCTCATTAACTTGTTGGTAATACAATGTAATTGGCATATAATTAATAATTAAAATTGGCAAATGAATACTTTGTTTTGCGAAAACATTTGAAAACACCGTCACCCATAATTTGAATATTATTTTGTAACATGCTCTTCTACCACTCTTCTGATATCATACGTGAGATGATTTGGATGGGAGCTCTGAATCTTGGTTAAATTAATTTCGGTATTTTATATTAAATAAAGCCACGTTAGTCACGTTACGTAGTGCTTAAAGCCGTGTGGATTGTTCTTTGCACTAATCTGCCATATTAGAATTTATTTGTAAATTTAATTTAATTCTGAGTAAGAATGTTCAGAAGGTGGGTAATTTTGAAGTGGATGCTTTTCACCGTTAAAAGGTAACCGTAAATCATAAGATATGGCCTTTTCTTTGGGTCCCTTTTGGGTTTCAGACTGAACGTTTTTGACCTGATATTTTACCGGTCCAGCAAGCCAAAAACATACATATTTTTTACGTAACGTAATATTTTCATTTACCCAACAATTTCGCAACATTTCTACTTCATACTTTACGACACGAAAACAAAATCGTTGGCCTTTAATTTGTCTTTGACTTTAATTTCCCTATTGATCGACCCCCACTTCACTTGGGTCAAATGTTTAAGGCATTGGGTTGAAGCATTCGAGTCCTCCACCTTCTCCATTAATGCTTGATGGGCTACATCGCTACATGAAAATACATCCCGGTTGTTTTACAAATTACAAGTGTGCAAGGCAGTTTTTGTGAAATCAATCAAGACCTCTACCACAACTGACCATGCGATTTAGTCAGACGTCTGGCTTTTGTTATAAAATTAAATACAACTTTATTGGAGGGTTATTTATATTCTCCAATTTCTTTCCTTACCATGTGATTTCTTTTTCTAAAATAAAGTCAGGACGTCGGGTAACCCGACTCGGGTTAGTCCATTGATTAGTTTTAATGGTGTTATCAAGCCGGTCGGAAATTGCACATTTTAGCGACTTTCATCCCTAATTTTATTCCTTTCGCCTTATGATTCTTGAACCATCTTATCTTAATTGCGGTTTTTTGCATCTGCTCTCTTAAACAAAAATCATTTTCCTCAATGCTCACTGGAGTGAATGTAAATGGCATATCATCCACTCGTGCAGCTTTAGTATCGGTTCATTTAAACCTTAACTGGCTTTTACTTGAATTAGGTGTCAGTGAGATGCGAATTTTTCTGGTGGCTTGGGCTTTGCTTGCTACTGCTTTGTAGTTTTCTAGCTGGGGGCAAAATCATGAAACTCAATTGAAGGAACGACACACTGTTTTGAAGAAATTCGTAGTGAAAGCCAGGAATATGCTGTCTTAAGGGAAAATTTCTTGTATGAGAAAAGTGAAAAGCGAACTGTTGAGTGCGAGTGCCACCTAAAAACCAAACCAACCACACGGAAAAAGTTTACATGTATATCAATCGGATATGTAAACACTTGCAAGTCTGGCAGGAACTACCTTTTTAGGTTACCCTTGTGCGACACGACGACTTGCAGTACGAAACGAACGTTGCTCCATGTTCCTTCCAAAACTGCAATAACGAAGTGAAATACTGGCGGGCCCTATAGAGAATAGAGAGAAACCGGCAAGACTGGCTTTTGGCTTAGAACTTTGCACATTCACTTGCTGCTTGGCTTTCTTTTCCTTGCTTTCCTTTTCCTAGTTGCTTACGCTTGGGGAAAATCTCTTTCGGACACGTTCGGTTCAGAGTGTGTTTGAGCTGTTGCTTTCACTTTTATTTCCCACACTTAAGACCACTGCGAATGCAAGCAGCAACCCAGTTTGAAATAGTCTTCGTACGAAGTTTCAACTGGTTACTGTCGACGGATAGAGAAAGAGAAACGATCAATTGAATCTTACAAGTTGCATTGCATTTAAACAAACAGATACAAGGGTGGACACTATTTTAAAGTTATCTTCGCTCATTTTTATTTTCACTCTTCCACAATTTACATTATTACTGGAAATTAAACATCAATACTTTACATATTTCAGAAGGGGGAAACTGAAGTTACTTTGTTTGCTGTTGCTTTAGTTTGCCTTTGGGCGCAACTGGTCGCTGTGCAAGTATTTCAGCTATTGGTTTTTTAATCTGAGAATAAGCAGCAATGCATTATGCTTTGTTTTCTCTATGTAGTTGAGTTTCCTTTTTGTTGCATTCCTGTGTAAATCGTGGTTCTCGTTGTTTACTCGAGAGGTATGTGTGTTAGAGAATAGCTACGTCTGTTAAAGTGAAAGTGAATAGTGAAAGATAGCGGGTGAAAGAAACCCTAGGAAAGTACGTTTGTTAAGATGGCATTGGATTATGAGTAATACTACTCCAATTTCTAAATTAACATTAATGTGTAGTTTTTAGTTTTTGTTTGTGCATTAAAGATTATTAAGGAAATAAATAAATGTCAAGCTTATTAATGGAAGTGTGTATAGAATTAGAGCGATACAACGAGGATTTCTTTCTAAGTATTTGCTGGTGCTTCGTTTTTGTCGTACCATGAATCGCAGTAAATGTTCAAATAAGTGGGATGTACTTTAATTCTGAAGTCTAGATTTTCTATAAAAAAAATAAAGAAACAATTTTACTCTACACATGTGTCTTACCAACAATATACATTCTGTTTTGAGCTGTCGATTCAGGAAATGCGTAAGATTTACTACGGAATTTTTCATGAGATTATAGACGAGAATTAACAAATCAAAGAGATTTAAATTATTTACACAACAGAGACGAATAAGTAATACTTAATCTTTTAAAACTAGAATTTGCTAAATTGACAACCGCAGTGTTGGAAATTGGTCAGTAGCATAAATTACAAAGTGCTTCATAATGCCCTGCTTGGTTCAAAACCGGCAGCAGCATTTTCTGAAGAACACAACATTCGTGATCTGCTGGAATTGAATACCAAAGAATGTAAAATCAAGTCTTCCATCCCAGCATGGGTTTCATTATTGTCATTGCCACCAATCATAATCATCATGGGACATTCAAAAGACCAAGCAAGACTTTAAAGCTGTAAATGAAACCAAACCCAACAATTTGAAACATGACACAAGAACTTTGGTTTTCCAGTATTGATAAAAGGTAACCAATTCAATATATCTTTGCTCATTTTTGTTTTTCATGGATGGAACAGAAACTCTTTGCATAATTGAAGACATAGAACATGTGTATATGCCTTTTGTCGCGGTTTTTGAGTATATAAACGTACATTTACTATTTATGATTGTATATAATTTTGGGTAAGTAATCATTAATCAAAGACAAAGAGAGCCGTGCGGTACCAAACTATCTTCAAGCAGAATATTATGTACGTACAAATAGTCTATATAAAACAGTACTGCGTAACGTTTTTCTTAATTTCCGAGAATTTTTAATGGGCTCTATTACTGTTAAGCATATATTTCTCCATTCTCTTTTGTATACAAGTGTTACTTTATATTTTCTTCGAGGCTAGGTATTCTTTTGTCAAAATGTAATGTACTGCTCAACAGAAAATCCATGCAATTGCATGGCTTCCACCATGACTGCAAGAAATTTATACTTCCTTACTTTCTTTTCTCTTTTATTGCGTTAGCGTTCTATAATTCAGAATGCTAATAGGAAAATGCGTGTTTTATTCAGATGGCTGCGGCTGAAAGAACATACAACCTTAAGGCATATATGTGATGAAAATGTCTACTAAAATAGTAAATAGGTTGATTATTTTAAAAATTAATAACTAATTACCACATTTAAAAGCAAATTCATATCTTCGGATGTGTATAGAGAAATTATCAATTTATTTTTGAGCTATTGATTCTAATTTTGTTAACTGTCAATGAAAGTTTATTTTTAGCATGAAATTTTCGGTTTTATTATTTTCTCAGACCTGCAGACCGGACAATACAAGATATAGGCATAATTGTTTCTCATCTGAGACATTTGGCAGCCTTGACAGGAGTTCCTCCTCCGCTGTTGCACCAGCTCGCAGCATGTGCCTACTTGGAGCAACTGGACTCTGGCGTCACCTGTAAGTTTATCTCTATTATAATATTGTCTTTCCTGCTTGCAACGATTTTACACTTTCTAAACATCCATAAAGTCATAAATTAAACAAATTACCTGCACAAAAATACGGTAATACAACATAAACGTTTCCTGTATGCCCATTAGGAATGGGAAATCATTTCATCAGCATTTATTTCTCCAATGGAAAGCATCCCAAATACAAACTCGCGATTCATATTTCATAACGCACTCTCAATTAAATTAAGTCACATGATTTGATGGGTTTGTTGGGTAGATGAGATTAGCGAAAGGGTCCTATTGATTGTAAGAGGATAAGAGGATTTGCACTTCTTTTATGGTTACTAGATCATTCCTAATCAACGTCATTGAAATCATTATCATTAAAAACGTACCTATGTAGTTTGTAGTGGTTTTGTTTGTCAAATTAATTTGAGGTTCCAATGTTTTTACATTCTTAAAATAGTAACAGTTCCATATAGAATTCGGAAACTGTGTAGATAAGCAGACTGGGTGTTCTGGAATGAAGTTCACAAAATTCAAGTGTTTTTCACTTAAGTTTATGTTAATAAAGATACTTTGTCATATCAATCAAACCTAAAATCCATTTTTGGTGGATTATTTCATTATTTTCAGTGTACAGACAAGGGGACAAAGGAACCAGTTGGTACGCCGTCCTACTAGGAACTCTCGATGTTCATGTGTCAAAAACAGGGATAGTTGAAGTAATTCTTTAATAACTGCGCCTTAATAAATAAACAAATTAAAAATCTGTTACTGTATATTTACGTTTGACCTTGATTGTTATTTTGTTAGGATATGAACGCAGTATCCCGAAGTCTTGGAATGGGCTCGTTTTTTGGTGAGTCAATACTGGATGATTCGCCAAGAGAAAATACCATCGTGACTCGTGAGCCTTGCCAGTTATTAAGAGTGGAACAAAGAGATTTCCGAACTTTGTGGCAGGTATTTGTTGTGGCACCTCATTAATTTAAGCCTCTGTTGATCTACTTTAGACACACTTGTTTATTTTTAAGATTTTGGTAAGAGGGTAACATAAAGTGAGATTTCTCCTTTCTCCTCTCTTCCTCTTCATAACATCATAAATAATATGGTCTAAAAGGCCTTGCCTGCTGCTGCTAATGTTGCATGGAAAAGTGCTCCCTTGTTAGAATTGAAATGAATCTGTAATCTACGCAAAGGTCTCTGTCATCTCTAATACCGAATTTCGACGTTTTCGGTGGATATAACTTTTAAAAAGGGATTACAAATCTTCAAAATAAGAAATGGGTACGTGTACGTTGTGAGTGAGTGTTTATATAGTACACTTCATTCTCTTCTTCTCAATTGTTCAAAATCTTGTCGTTTTGCCTTTCACCTCAATTAATGGGGATGGAATCAATTTTTCACATTGTCATATTGACAAAAAGTTCAGTTTATTTCCTTTTTGTAATTTGAGACCTTACGTTTACTTGAGGCAACAACGTCTTTGGAAATAGACAACATTGATAATGGCATTTCTAGCAAATAACACTTTTCAAACACACAAAAAATTCTAAATTCCAACGGAAGCCAAACGGTTCTATGTTTCCTGATGTATCTTTATTTCAATCGAGAAGACTGGTCCGCCATCTTTGTTTTGCAATACTTGACGCTTACTGAGAACTCGATGATAGGTCTGGAGTTATGTGAAGCCATAAGACATACCAGATCCGAATTTTATATCACCGATTTGGATTTATAGCGTTCACAGAAAAAAGAGTCATCTATTTTGAATTTGAAACGAAAGTGGGGTTTCAAGACCGTTGCATGTGTAATTATTAAATGAAGGCATTCAACTAAACATGGAACTGCGGGAACGGAATGCTGGGAAAAGGAAACGGAGAAGTGGTAGAAAGAAATCTTTTCATTTCCAAGTCGACTTGTCACCATGTCTTTCTCCTTTTTAGTGTACCAGTGCCACGCGCGGTATGAAAAACTATCAAAGCTACGAGGAAGCGCGTTTCAGGTGACGTGATGAAAGCTGCAATATTGCTAGATTCAGTAGATCGATATATTTTACATCTGAGCACACACGCATGAAGTTACACATTTTATGAGAACCGTGAACATGGAGGCAGCGCAATT
>VYYJ01004629.1:0-12903 GCA_021029165.1 Cyphoderus albinus
TGTCAAAAAGTTTGAGTCGAGTTAGAACATCTTCATGTTGACGCTCATGTTGTGCTTGACGGAGAAAGGAAAAGTAGTCATCAAAGAAATTAAGATTTTTGTTATAGAATTTTTTAAGCATCATCATATCATATGCTTTAGTTATATTAATTATTTATTTATGATGAGTCTTGTTCGTAACAACTCACTTTCTTTCACTAAAGTAAGCTGACACTGACTTCAAAGTAAGAAGGATGGCGGATGGCTTCCTTTCTCCGTTACATTTTTTCATAATGAAAATTTTGAATTATTTTCGTTCCTGCCATCTTTCTTATGTCATCGCAGAAATAAGATATTGTCCATTATGCGGTGCAAATGAATAAGAAGACAGGTAACAGTTTTTCTGATGAGTTAAGCATATTTGTGTGTAGTATTTTATGGAAGAAAATGAAAAATTATTTTAGAAGAGTTGTCGAACATTCTGTTTTATTCTGTAAGAATTGAATTCTTTGCTTGGTGAGCACATTCTTACTTGTGAAATAATGTGTAAATATAACCATTATATTTAACACATTTGACTGATCTCAACATTGTAGATTTGCCTAGTTAAGACTCATCTTTAATAAGATCTCAGCCTGACTTTTCATTTCGTTGCTTGCAAACGTTGTAAATTTGGTAGAGCTTATGAAATAAAATGTGAGTCTCTATTACAGAGCAGAATACTACATATTATTATATTTATTTATAACAAGAGGAAAGTTACATATTTTTTACTTATATAAATTGTAATAGGTAACGTCGACATGTGCATAATGCTTCTAAAAATACTCTATTGAAATGAGAAGTATTCATGGTCGTCATCTCTGTCTATGATGCAATTTTTGCATGCCTAATTGCTCGCTATGAAAACAGCAATGAACGGGATAAAGGACCTTTTCTCTCTCTCAAGCCTTTGAAAAATTAATTTTTAAAGATGCATACAAAAGAGATAGGATGTAGTAGGAAATATTAAAATAAAATAATCTGTTAATGTTGACTATATAAAGCTGCGTCTCTTATTTTGCGAAAGCTCAACACGACTTGCTCAGCATAATTTACCTTGATGTGCATTAGTAACGGTACTTGTGCAGATTATTTTGTTTATTGCATCAATCGGATTGTCAAAACATCTTTCATAAGTTTGAGGGGTCATTGTAAACTACAATACACAGAGTTGTTTCGTACCCCGTTCTTCACGTTGCAACGCGTTGACGGAAACATGACATGGACGGTGGTAGTGACTATGTATCTGTAGCATCGCTTGCACTCACCGACGTCATTCCCGTCATGATAGTCACCACCTACGAAATGAAGATGGAACATCTGCTATCTACGCTGAATTCTTTAAGGGGAAATAATTCTAATCCAATATGCTTAGCAATACCGGCCGATAAATATGTAATGGAAAAGACCCACGACAACTATTCTAAGCAACAAACAGTCACGCCAATGACTGCCTTGTTTCCTTTGGTCTTCGTTCTGAGACGTGTATTTTCACTGATGTATTACAGTTTATAATCAGAGTCACAGTTAAAGATTTGTTCAGTTTACCCAGCCAGCCTTATTACTGCAAATTTTTTAAAAGGAGTAGTTCTGAACGACACCATCTACTGCCACTTATGCTACTAATAATCAAAGAGCAAGGCCGACACCATTAGTGCTCAATGGCAGAGACATTCAAATTCCAAGGCGAATTTCTTGCTTCTACGTCACATCAGTAACTTTCCTTCCAATACAATAAATGTAGTAAATTAGGATAATGTGCTTTAACAAGAATTCATACATTACAACGGTAACGTTGTCTCAAACACCACTCTTCAATGTTATTTCGATAGGTTTGGGTCCAGTACCCTTTATTCACAATCGGTGAAATATCCAATAAGGTCGATTCTGCTTTCTTTCGTTTATCATTCGTTGAAATTGTTAATTATGGTATTTCCACAATTTACTTTCCCTTCTTTTTTCAAGTTAAAAGTTAAACGTTGTAACTAAACGTTGTAATAAATTGACTAATATTATATTTTTGAGAACTTCAGCTGAGTCCCAACTGTGTGCTTCACATTTATCAACTTCCCCAGCAGCTGGTCTAAATCCCAAATAAGTTGATTTTCCTGCAGAGTTGGAATTTTTTTAAAGATAAATATCTAAAGAACAGAATAGAAAGAGAAAGAGACTAGGCAAGCGCTAATGTTTTTTCGTGTTTGTTTTGGCTTTAAGAAGGTTACGTCTATTTTGTATTAAATTCCTTTGAGAACGATTTCGACATTTAAGAGTCGTGTTATTGAATGATCTTGAAAAACGTTCTTTCAACCTTCAAATCAAAGTTCGCTTGACAAAGAGAAGCCGTCGAAAAATCATTTTACGATGAGGTTTGTTGCCATTATAAAGGATAGATGAGTCAATCAAACGCGTTATGGACGACGAGGTACCTCTATTTATTTTCACGGTTTTAGGAAACGTCAAGGTAGATTCTAAATTCTAATTCAGATGCAGTGCAAAGTGACAGTTGGTAATTGTAGATGTATTAAGAAACGTTGATACGAACAATGGTTGGTATTGGGAAGTGATGATTAAATTATCGTATTAGCTAATGCGTGACATTTCCATATCAGGAAGTTTGAAGAACATAGTGACAATGTGTATAATAAATGAATAAATTACTAAAACAGCCAAGAAATATGCTCGGGCGTTACATAAAATTATGTGTAGCCGATACAGTCGTCCTCCATTTTTAATTTCCAGCAAAGTGTGTGAGATATTAAACAAATCGCAACATCTAAGATCTATGAGTTGTAGATTTTATGTTATACCCACTTAGCAAACACGTAGCCGACTCAATCCGCTGCTTTCAAAAAATTAGCAGTAGATGATAAAACTAACAAATCACCTACTACTGGCTACTTCTGCGTAAGTTTTTACAATGCTGCTGTATGCCAAGGATTATGCTTATGATAATGATATGACTGAAGTATGTATACACTGAAAGTTGTGTTTGGTATCTGCGATTAGATTTTCGAAGAAAATAATATAAATGCACTATGTTGCGCAATACTTTTTGTATTGGGAAAGTAAAACACTATTATTGACTTACTTTGCTTTGGTTGTGTGGCGATATGACGTGTTCTTGTCCTCATCTGAAGCCCCAAACCTATTGGTGATAGCATTAAAGATATGATAGTTGCCAATTTCAATTCTCTAATATTCTATATTGAGTTTCGCGTTTGAAAATGAAAGTGGTGAAAAACAGCATTTAAATTAGAATGGTAAACAGTTGTAAGCGATGATTGTTTTCAAAAAGGCATGTTCAAAATGTTTCTTAAATATATGCACGAGCACGTTACTTGCTATTTCAATGTGCAGGTACACGATTTTACTGAATCCAAATGTCTACAGAGACTTCGTTTCATTCGAAACGTATTCATTACAAGAATGTGATTATTTTGGCCGCTTCTCCGCATCGATTGGAAATCTGCAATACGAATGTTTGATGGGGCAAGAATGTGTGTAAACTCTCTTCAATAATTCGAAAATTGATAAACAATTAATTTAAGTGTTCATTTCTTTGTAATTAGCATAATTAATCATTGTCGTAATCAAATTTCATTTCAAACAAGATTTCAGTTTGAATCGTGTACCTTTTTGTTGCTTCCTGTAATTAATTTCTGTCTACACTCGACATCTGCAAAATCAACTTGCTTCAAATTCAAGTTTGCTTGCATCTTGCATGTCTGCAAATTGTTATGCAATCAATGTAGTTGTGCACAGGACAACTACAGCAGGAAACAGGCGCATGACAGCGTGTTTCTGATGTCATGTTTTGCTTGCATATTCAAGAACAAAAGCTGAAGGGGGAACGTAATTTACAAATCGATTTTCGAGTTAGAACTATAAATGTTGGAAAATTAAATTTGTGAAAGGGCTGAGGTTTAAGACTCTGAAGTGTAAACCTATACCTGCCTTGTTTTTATAGATATTTTTCGATTGATGTCACTTACCGTTGCCTAACATGAAACTACAGGGTGATGGAGGATGAGAGGAGGATAATGGCAGAACTAAATCCTATTAAAGAATATTATACCTTGGGTAGTTCACTTTCACAATAAGTTTTATTCACTGCGAATGAGGAAAATGGAATCTTTTTATAAATACATACCATACGACACGGATGATATGAACGTTTAAATTTATACAAGTATAAATACATACTTAAATTCGACATAGATCGTCAACTAAGGTGTGCCACATTTGCCGCCTTCAACAAACATACCTAAAAGTTATAAAAATCTTTGGTACACAACTAAAAACCAGAGTTTGCGGGTTACATGATTTCAAATAAATACTACTACTTACAACAATAAAATTTCTTATAAACATGACAAGCTGCATAGAAAATCGTTAATAAGTACTTAAACATTGAAAATTGGAACGTGATGAAATGGAGTTAGGATAATTTTTATTGGGTGTATAATGCTCTTTATTTTTTTTCCAAAATTGGGTTTCTTTGTCGATGTACATTTGCCGAAATGAAAGTGGCGTTTTGTTGCCCCTTGTCCTTCAATTAATGCGCTGATGCTGATCCTATTCTATCATCCTATTTCTCGCTTCCTTTAGTGGCTGTAATTTTCTGGCACCTGACAATTTCAGGCTATCAGGTAGGGATTTGTTATTAAAGAACAAAATGTAATTTTTCGACTTTCTGCTTGGTTTTCAACTATTATTTTTATAACTCAGCACAATTTTGACAATATGTATATGCATTGCTTACTTGGCCCATACATTCATTGAAAACAGTTATGTTCATATGTGAACGCATTGCTAGATTTACCACTGTCTGAAAACAACTACAATCAGCAAATATGAGTGCTATATATGCAAGTTTAATTGAAATTATTAGAAAATCGTAATTTATGTATATTTTATACTTACTATTTCACTTTCATTATTTAATACTCGAAATTTTCTATTTTGTTTATTTTAGCTGCCGGACCATATGTAACACTGACCGTGAAATCATCTGACTTAATCAGTATGCCTGGAGTTGGACTAATCGGTGGAAATGGCGGTCGGACTCACCATATCCCTACCAATGATAGGGTTACCGCTCCCCTTCCTGTTAACGTAAGTATAAACATTTTTGAATTGCAGTTTGAGATTCGGGTACAGACAATACCTGAAGTGGACAATTTCTCTGGTGTATTTTATACACCGTGTACATGGTACACAATGAGCCACTATATAAATGATTTCCCCGATTGAAATTGTTGTGTCGATTTACCTGTTCTTCCCAGTATAATTATTAGTGGAGGTACAAGTTGGGGGAATTGTGAATTGACTACTAAATTCAGTTTCTACGTCTTTTCCACATGTATAATGATTTACATTTTTACTTAAGTTGTCACAATTAACATTTAATTGTTTGAAATCGCCTAATGATTACCATGATGTGTAATGAATGACCACGCAATCAAGGGCGCTAGAAAAGGGCAATGTGCATATAATGTGTGAAGCAATTATATTTTCCACGTGAAACATCGTGCAACTAGTTACTAGGAACATTATGCACTGACAAAGTAATGCCCAAAGATATGTATATATGACAATCTGCTTAGACGAGAGACGTGAAAACTAAATTGCAGTTTTTTGGCTGATTTTATAAACAAATCCATTAAGTCTAGGTAAAAATTAAATAAAGCGTATTTCCTACAATTTTAAATGTAGCCAATGCACAACTTTGTAGATTAACCAACCTGATTACTGGCACAAACTTTACTTTATGCAAAATAAGAAAACAGTTCCATTACTATCATTTGCGCTAAAAACACACACAAAAAAGAAATGGACTTGGACCTAACATGATAAAAGATTGATTGCCAAACCCGTTCGTAAACTGCACTTGTCAACTTATTTGCCTGTGTATGCATGCACCAATTACGTATTTACTCTGGGGTGTGTTTGGTTTTTTAATGACCAAGACGTAAAAGAAAAAAGTAGATTTAAAATGTAAACTTCAAATTCACACGCTAGATTCATCTCCGAATATTCGAATGTGGGATTCCCGTAAAACTTAGGTAGGTGTAGACATTTTCTTGGTTCCATTCCAACTTCATTTTGCATAAGCAATAATAACAAGTATATTTTACTACATCTTACTCCAGATTCGCAAAACAGTAAGGGTGAAATCTGGTGTTGGAGTAAAAAATTATTTCCTTTTTGTTCGCGAGCCAAAACTATTCGTATTTTTTTCGGTGTTGTAGGTTGTGCCCGAATATAACACAAATAAATGCATTAACTTCTTTTTTACTTGCTCTCTATCCGCAATGTTTTAAAACAAAAGGTAAAACTCCGCAGTTGTATCTTAATAGTTTAGTATATTATTTATGGCCAAATTTTGGAGAGACATGATAAATGAGTCGCATTTATGGTACAATTTGTGTTATATTACAACAGTAATGTAATTATTGTGGTGTATTCTTGATACATCTGCACAAATTTTAACTTTTTTTTATTTAACGAAAGGGCTACTGTACGCGTTGACCTCATTTCAGTGTATATGACTGTGGAGGAAAAGCCCAACGTTAAGAGTTGGCGATGACTTTATTCAAGAAAGAAAAATGTAATTTAAGATTACTTTCTCACGTATTCTATATTTTGCTTTTTATTTAGTCTTAGTTTGTGGACATAAAATAACTTTGCTTTAGACATGGAAAACTTTTGCTTATCCAATCATTTTTTTAAAATAGATTCGAATTTCATAACTAAAAAGTAAACTTTGTCACTAAAACTGATTTTCATAAATGTATGAATTGTGGATACTGGATACCCGATTAGCACATAGAAATGCTTGACATATTACTTTCCATCTACATATCGCGATCACGCTATAAGCTTGTGCGAAATTTGAAACGTAGGAATATTTTATTCTGTGGTGTAGGAAGAATCTTTATGTTGCGAACATGAAAAACTGGCTTTGACAACCAGCAAACAAAAGTAAACGCTCGAATGATTACGATATATGGTCAACATTTTTCATTATTGGTGACTCTCGTGGCAATCCTCGTAGCGCAGACCGAAAACTTTGCATATTATTATAGATATGATGATTGGAAAACGAAGATCATACAGTTTGAAGACATTACCAAATAAAAATGTAATGTCGCACTGGTCTAGTGAGATTGTGAAAAATCAGACATGAAATTTAGTCAGTAGGCGAATACCAAACTTTAAAGACAAAAAATGGCACAGGAATGAGAGCGCCCTTTAGAATGTTTTCGATACTAATTTCAAGTGAAATGTAATATGTGTACATACGAGAAGATTAAAGAGTGCAGTCGGCAATTCTCAATTTTGTATTTATAAATGACTCGCTTTTGTGGTTCATTGATCTTATTGCTTATGATTACATAGAAGTGAGAATGAGACGGCATTATTAGAACGGTCCACCTTGTTCATGTTCTTATCGTTATCATCAGCGTCGTCTGATCGATGGTCAGTATTGTTATTTAGTTATTGACATTGAGAAAATTATACACATGTGTGATTGTGTAAAATCTTGTTTTCTGCTAGTTTAGGCCTTGATTTTTACACCACCTCTTATAAATACCTTCCTGCTTCAACTGTTATTTACAACTAGTTATCGCTTGATAACACAAGTTTACATGGAATTTAAAAATTAAATATCACCTTTTGAATCTGCTTCTCAGTCAGTTTCTTTTCGTAAAAAGAAAAATGCAATTAATAGGCACCATCAAATGAATGAAAGTGAAAAATAAAGACATTAAGGACTGAGTAACGTGGTGCCCATCATTATTACGATCCATTTGATAAGATTTTCTCTTGTTATATTATACATATCAGTTATACATGATCAGTGGACACAGTCACTACTATATATAAAAATGTATTTTAGTAGTTTCTAGTTTGGCGAAATTAAAATGTGGGAAATGTTCTTTTTAAATTTACAGCAAGAGATACAGCAGCAGCTACAGGGAAATAAATTGCGCACGCTTCAAGCAATGCGAGACAAGGCACAGGCGGATGTGGAGAGACTGTGGAAAAAATACGAAATGACACAAAATCCTCGTGATATGATGGACTTTGAGAAAGCACAGCAAGGTTTGAAGAAAATAGAGAGTCAGATGAAGTCTTCCCGACAGAGCACGCCGAACTTGCAGGTAAGCACTACATCACATTAAAAATGCTCGCTGGTTGATTGAAACCATAATAAAACTTAAAAATAAAACGCACGCGCTGCAGTACAGCTACACAAAAAAATTATTTCAGACTAAAATGAAATAAAAAAACATGATAATATTGTTAATACTAGCATAAATAGGACCCACAGTTTGGCAAAAAGCCCTTCATGAAAAAATGACATGTGCCAAGCCTCCTTCTCACAACAGTAATTACAAACCCCGTCATGTAATAAAATGTTATTTAAAATCTTAGCAAAATAATTAAACCCTACCTTCTCGATTCTCCATTCATCTGCCTAATATTATTTTTTTAATGCTAAAGATAACAGAAAAGTTTTTACAACATTCTCAACGACATGCTACATTTTTACAATTTATTTTGCATTGATTATATTATCCCTGCGTGTATATTCCTATTTAAATTCCGTGTTCCGTCTAGAATGAAGCTAGATTTCGGCTTCGTTGATGATCTCTTTAGTAATTACGCGTTAATAGTGTAATATTTTTTCGCTTCTGCCAAGTTGGTTTTTAAAATGCGTCAAATTCTTCAGCATCGTCTTCTATTCTTATATTCACATTCACTTGGTGTGGTGAGGTTGCCACCAAAGCTTAGATATGAATGTTTCTTTATATTTATTTTTGTGGAGCACATTTTGTTAAATGAAAGCAAAATGAATGAGACAAAATTAAAAAGGACCTTGCCTTCCATTGAACGGATGCAGCCGCCGCACGCATCGCCTTGGCTTTGACTTAATCATGAAAGAACATCAACTTCAATTACTGACTTCATGTGGTGACTAAAATCTACCATTAGAGCTGAATCTTATGACCACTTTACATGTGTTTTCCCCTTCCCTGTTTTCGCTTCACTTTTGGCCTAGATACGATTTCACGTGAAGTAGAAGGCAGACTTTTCTTTCAGACCTTAATTAAAATTTATTGTCAAGTGTGTGGTAGGAATGCTGTTGATTGTGGATCTCTTGGTGATTTTGATGTGAAAATTATGATGATTCATTGCTTAAAGGGATGGGTTAATGTAAGTAACTCTGTCCACAGGCATGAATAGCGTTCATATTTACTTCTCTTGATTTACTTGCCTAAAACAATAAACCACAGTACAGTCACGATTGTTAGCATTCTTCCCTGAAATAGAAATTATTTGACCACACTCTCGATTTCTGAGACTGGCAGACAGTGCAGTTTGATTTTTGTTGGATCTTTACATATTATGGTGTATTTTTCCTTATGTAGATTTGTAGGAAAATGAATCTAAATCACTTTCTTCAAAAATCACTTTCATTTCTCGGTTGCTCAGAAAGAAAGGTTTAATCATTACACTTTTAAATCCAAAACCTCGCACATTTTGGCAACGTTGAATCCAGAAAAATATGTTTACTTAATCTTCCCCTCCATATGAAAATTGATTTGATTCATTAAGAAGATATTTTCGGTTTTGGAAGGATGCGCCTGAAACTACATGATTAAAAGAGTCTGCAGCTGATGGTTTATCTAGCCGCGATTCAGCGAGGATTTTAAGTCAATGACATTTCCAGTATTATCCCGTTGTGTTATAACTTTTTCCTTGACGAATTGAATATGATACAAAACTAAGTAAATGTGGAATATTATTCTCTAGTTTTCATTTGATGTTACTATATTTTATCAAATGAAAATTTCCCATACGGGTTTATATTAATATTTAAAGGAAATGGAAATGTTAAAGAATATACTGTTCATCCATTTCATCCTAAAAAATAATCTGTTTCTACTTCTCCTAATTAAAAATCCATTAATAAAGAATTAGTTGATACGCTGCGATGAAAATAGTGAAAAATAAAAATTTAGCGGTTTGCTACGGAGTTGAGGGGGCCATTTTTATTTAATAACTCTTCCTTATTTTTTTGATAGTCATGCTCACGACTTCTAAAATATCACACAGCAAAATGACAACGTAAAAGCAAATGAGAAACGTACGACATTGAACAAAACAATTCCGAATATACTGTGCCAAAAGAGCAAGTACCCTAAATGTAAATACATACCCCTTTCATCTCCCTTCCCTCTTCAAATTCATGACAGCAGGGTGTACTCTTGCTCGAAGGGACAGCAAAGCAATACCGAATTCAGACATTCAGAGAGTAAGGAAATCAAATTTATCGTTTTTCATTTTAATTCGTTTATTTTTTATGCAGACACTGGGAATAGAATTAATTAAATAGTAAGATGCTTTATAAAAATTGAAATGGAACACGACCAGAAGTAGATTTTGGTTTACGCTCTCCTAATAGAATGAATTAAAGGTTTTTGAAAAAAATAGAAATGGAAATGGAAGTATGAATAAATTAGTTATGTGGTGGCATAATTTAAAGAGATAATGGTGAAAAGGGATTAATACACAGCATGAAAGTATCATCCTCTCATGTTCATGAGAAGAGAATCTTTGTTTCAATTCATTATTCATATGAGTTTATGACACATTTATTGTCACAATACACAAGGAATTAAATCAAAACAAAAGGGCTTGGGTCGTACTCATATAAATTTTCACAAATTTCAAGGTTCAAATGTAGAAACTAATGACTGTAAATAGCATCGGTAAATTTAAATTGGGATACCGTGTAATAAAAGCTTAATTTTCAACATTGCACACTAGTAATTTGTCGAATCATTCTCTTAAAGATTTATTGAATTACATAGATGAATAAAGGGACACAGCAAACGAATTTCTATCCAATAAACCTTCGTTGGCTTTAACCGTATGTCTTGTGGTTTGTTGTAGGGCATCGACATGTCACACTAAACTTACAATAATCATTTACTTAAATATTCAATATTCATATTACTAATTTATTGAATCTAAGTAAGTACATAGATTTCAAGCGATATGTCAATACGTGACTTCTTTCTGAATATAATTTTGCATTGATTTGTTCATTAATCACACTACACTGAACGCCCAAAAAGCTCAAAGTTGTCAAGTTTGTGTCCAGATTTGATCAAATAGTGTATGTTTAACAGAATGAAATAGCTGGCTGTGTATATGTCGTATGTACATATCATATTTACTTTGAGAAATTCAGTGAGTAGGAATCATTAAATTTATCTGTTAGTTTCCAGACATCATCCAGCTTAAGCTACTCTTCTTAGACGTTCTGTGTGATGGATTATAATTTATAATTTAAGATCAAAGGTATTTAAAACAACTATTTTAATGCTTTCAGTAGGAGCTGTAACTCCTTTTAATATTCAATTGAACGGAACATTTCTGAAAATTCTACTAAAGCTATATGTATGTTCTAAATTTGCATCGATGATACATATTTGGTCCGTGAAATTCACAAGAGATTTTAGGACAGCCCGCGACGAAGTACCTATACTGGAACTATCATTTAATTTATTTCAAGGATAAAAAATCTATTAAATGCTTTACAGATTTATAAGGGTGCTTTTAAGAATCTGGAATTACAAGCGAATTTTTTTATGACGAATGGAAATGGAGACTGAACTGGTATTTTAAATACGATGATTCAAGGGATTATGGCTTGGTTGGCTAAAATAAAATGAGTCATGCAAATTATACGTAGGTATAGTATTTATTTAAAAAATAACTTTACTATATGAGAGTGGTAGTGATAATCCAATGGATTTGCACCACTGACAATGAGAGTAAAAGTTTTTTTATAGTAGGACACCGGTGAACTGTGTCCTGTATTACAAATAAGCTTTTTTGTTACTTTGTATGTAATATACATTTTGCGTTACGACATTTTATATTATGTATGTGGGCAACGTACATGAATGTACTGATCATTAAGTTATGGTTGTATTGAGCATGAAAATGATATTCACATGTTTTTATAATCAAAATAAAATGCTCCTTGTTCTCCCTACACAAACAGACATAAAATCCTACGTAACAAAGTAGGATGTCGATATTATCTGAACCCAGAGAAGTTTGGGTATGGGAGTAATGCAATGATACTGAGAATGCATATACGAGCCACCCACAACATGATGTCATGATTGATGATGCTGTACTGCTGAAGTTAGATATAAAAACACTGAAAAGTCGCCTGGAAGTTAGTGTATGTTGATGATATGTGAAAAATGGAATACGTCAATGATTTTTTCATGAGTCGTGATTTGTAACAGGGGATACTGCGTATGACCACTTACAGGCCAAAATTTATGTCTGCTTATACATCTACCGGAAGTCAATGTGCTCTTTTATCAAAAATATTGTCACTTTATTTGGTGGATCTTTCTGTATTATGACAGTGTCAATGGAGATAGATGGCGACTGGGCCTGAACACTGTATCTTAAATTTTGGGTTTTATGAAACTATTTCCATTGCCAATCATAAGTTCGTAGTGACCAAAAGCATTTCCGTATACACTATTAACCGTGATCTGCTTTATTTATAATTTAAATTTTATGAAAGTTTATGCCAACAAATTTCAATAGACTTAGAGGAAAATATTGTCTTTGACGTTACTTTTAATGACGTTTTTATAGTTTTGCTAGGCGCAAATTCAGTTTCATTCAACATTCATCTCCATAAATTCACAATGCTGAATAAATAGATTTTGGAGAAGTAGTTGGAGGGCAGAGAGATTGAAGATTAGGCAGGATTATTTATAGTGCTATTTAAGTTTTGGAAGTTTCAGTGCGCAGATTACGTACTTACACAAG
>VYYJ01004630.1:0-12898 GCA_021029165.1 Cyphoderus albinus
TTCTTTTCGATAGTTTGTTCAAAAATAATTTACGTAATTGGACAGTAGCTTAATTCTTATCAGATAATGTCAATAAATAATTCATAATAAATTAAGAGAATAAATAAAAATAAATATGCATCCAGTTGTGTTTGTGAGTACCATATTTGAAATTCCTGGTAGAAGCTAAACTTGTGAAATAAATTAAAGTTTGGTATACCAAGGAACAGCACAGTAGCATCGACCCATACAGAATCCAGTGAAGGAGCCACTTTGCTTGCACGACTCTTCACAAGCACATTTTTTGCATGGTGTGACATTACTCACGGCAAGGTCATCAATTTTCTGCTCCTTCAGAGGTGAGAGCATCATGCCTACATGAAGAAATTTTAAAACAATTAGTAGGAGTATTTAGATAAGCGGTTAGAATATTTTTGTTTCATTATCTGTTACGCACTGTATTCTTTTGCGTTGGGCATTTTGCACATGCATCCGGGGGTTGGATAAGGTCCTAAGCAGTTACCACTAGCAAATCCTTTGCCGATGCAGGCTGCATTGCAGTTGTTGGCTTTTTCATTGGGTGAAACGGAACAGAGAGTGTTTGCGTGTATTACTGGGGAACGTATTCCTTCTTCAGGCGCATGTTCATCATCGTCATCCACACACTTTTCAGGGATAGCAGAAAGTTCGGCTGGGGCAGCATCAGACTTCCTACCCTTGGCACCGCCCATGAACCCTTGGAAAATGTTGGAAAAACTTGCCCATTTCAGGGTTGGTAGTTGCCAGCCTAGAACGTTCGGAGAATTGTCGCCAGCACCGAACTGATCCTTTTGAATAAGGTCAGCAGATGAGTGATGGGGCAATCCGAAATGCTCATTTTTATCCTTCATACCACCATCCAATGTTGGTCTAGATTTAGAAGGCTTATCCATTCCGTAAGGCCTTGGCTTGTTCCTTCCCTTGCCGTGTTGCTCACCGTAATTTGAGTCGCCCTTTGGTTTTGGTTTCGGCAAACCTGTTTCATGCGTGGAACCAGCGTTTCTCATGTCCACAACAATGGCTTCGGAATCCTCATTTGCGTACATATCTTCAGCCTCTTGGATGGCATATTGGTAAATCTCCTTGGAGGAATATGGAGCAGGTCGGCGAGCAGAAATCTCAGAACCAGGTACGAGTTGCTGTGCTTGCTCCATGGCCAATAGGATTAGTTCTTCTTTAGACATGTCGTACATGGGCAGGTTCTTTAAGAAAAAAGATAGCATCACATTTAAATTAGAGCTTCAATTAAGATAGATATATTGATGCATGATTGGTTTGCATTGTACTTACCATTTCACGTGGACTTTCGACATCTTCAAAATCATCGATTCGAAAACTAATGACGGACGGAGCGACTTCAGCGTGGCGTTTGACCTTCTGAGGTTTGTTTAAAGCAATTGGGGCAGGCCCCTTAGAGTCTAAAAGTGGGCTAGAAATATCTAGAGCCGATAAAAGAGGAAATGGAACAGGCTGCGGAAGAGCAGCAGGCTCAACAACCGATTCTGCAATGGCTTCATGGGCTGAGACGTCAGCAGCAGCAATAGAGTTTTCTCCAGCTTCGATCATTGCATCAATAGAAGGTAATTCAGACGAAATGGAGGATTCCGCTATGTCAGCAATGAATACGTTTTGGGTTTGAGGAGTGTCTTTGCTTGGCATACTGTTTGCCGATTCAGTTTGCAAATTTTCAGACGGCTTTGCAAGCATATTGTTGTTTGGCTTTGGCTTTTCTGCAGGAGCCTGTGGACCAGGTTTATTAGGACCAGCAGGGCCTTTCTTTGTTTTGCTAGAAGTCCAGGCTTGGTTCTGCTGGCTAACAGATTCACCTTGAGCTTGTGACTGTCCTTGTCCTAAACCGGCACTTAATTGCTGAGCTACCAGGCCATCCTGTGGTAGGGGGAGGTGTTGTCCACCCGGTAGTTGTGGTAGTTGGAGGAGGTGTAGTCCAACCCGTAGTGGTGGTGGTTGGAGGTGGTGTGGTCCAACCTGTGGTTGTGGTGGTTGGAGGTGGCGTCGTCCAACCTGTGGTTGTGGTAGTCGGGGATGGAGTGGTCCAACCTGTAGTTGTGGTGGTTGGAGGTGGCGTGGTCCATCCTTGAGTTGTGGTTGTTGGAGGTGGAGTGGTCCAGCCTGTAGTAGTTGTTGTCGGAGGTGGTGTGGTCCAACCGGAAGTTGTCCAACCCTGAGTGGGGCTGCTCCATCCAGGTGTAGACCAGCCTTGGGTTGTCGTGGTGGTAGATTGTGTCCAGCCTTCAGTGGGAGCATTCCAACCAGGAGTAGTCCAGCCTTGTGTACTTGACTGCCATCCCCATCCCTGAGGTTTAGCTGTAGTCCAGCCCGACCCTTGGTTATCAACACCGACTTCAACTCCCGCAGAGAAATTGCCTTAAAGCGTCATAAATAATATAGGTATTATTTCCAATTCTAGATTATTTTAATACGCAATCTAAATATTGTATTTCAGTTTGATAGAAAATAGTACCGGCACCAGCTTCTAAGCTTCCAGAGAGGTTTTTCGCATTCACGTACCCAAGGGAGAAATTAAGTTGTGGGTAATTAGGAAAGAACAAACCGAACGGGAATGGAATAAGGGGAACTGAAAAATCACCCCCTATCCCGATAGTATCACCGTAACTTCCGCTGGCATTAATAAATGCAGGGTAAGAAATGGCACTTTCATTCTTATTTATATTGAGTGCCAAGCTCGTTCCAAAAAGAGAAAAATCTTTTGTCAGTTTGTTAATTTGTTCTCGAGTAAGTTCGACAGGGACGCTTCCCCGATTTTCCTTCAAGTCTTTGTCCTCCGCTGGAAAGCAAAATGCTGGAAAAATAAAAATAACGAAATAAAAAAAATTAGATTATAACTATCTCATATTTCAAAAATTCAATTTCAGAAACAAATTTACTCTACCTCCTAGAAAAGCAGTGGCCAGCACCGCGCTTTGTACAAGGAAACCCCTCATACTTAGGAAATTGTATTCTCGACTTCTTCCTGAAAGTGGGACTTTTCCTGTGAATTGCAGATTAATGTCTACAGTTCAACTGCCAAACCAAAACTGATCATCTTCGTCTGAAAGTGAACTTTCGTTTGACACGCTGACATAATTTGCAAGAGACAAAATTGGGTTCGACCAACCCTTTCGTTTAATTTCAGGTTAAAGTCCCGTACTCGACATGAGTAATTGCATCAGTCTATCCACATTTTTTGAAGCGAAAAGGAAGGGAACACGAAGAAAGAAGTCTAATTTTAGGTCGAAGGGATCAGTTATGAAAGGCGTTTATGAAAGAGAGTCATGCAAAGCCTTAACCAGTAGTTTCTGCGGGTTGGGGTTGGATGTACCCTTCTCAGTCTAGGGTTTCTAATCTATTTTTGGAGTCTAAGTAGGTGAATTGTGTGCAGGCCCATTTTAAATATTTCGGTATGAGAAGTATGCGACAACAAAATAAAACTAAATACCGTTACATGCATGAATGTATCAAAATATTCGAGCCACTGGATATTTTGGTGAAGAAAGATTAGTTTTTAATGAAAGCAATTAGAAATATGTGAATGTGAGTGGATCATGTCACAGGTACTGATGAGTTTGACCCATTTATTTTTCTGACCATGTTATACCATGCCATGAGCAAACCCATTCAGGGGTTTAAGAATAAATTCACGCAGTGAAGACGTGTTTACATAAGAGAATTTTTATTTTCTTCTCAAATACAATCAATTTCTTCCTCCGATTTGAAATGTGTCCTTAGAGTATACGATACATTTACGTACAATTTACTTGAAGTATTCTAGATCATCATTCAATGATTACATAGCACAGAGAGAATGAAAGTACTTACTCATTGAGATACGATATCAGTTATATTACTACTAAACAATATGAAGACATTATTATTATTACATTCTATTATTATCATAGTTGCTTTAATTAGATCATGACATACGTTTTGAAATAAAAAATGTTAAACAGTAACAAATAAATACTTCCGTTGTGATCATTGTCAACCTCATTGACACAAAACTGGCAAACTTTCTCATTAGTGCAATGTGTGCACAATTCGTCGAGCTAATCGTATTAAGTATGATTTCATTAAAACGGAGCCACAAAGTGTTGCATCTTCCTTTACCTCTGTGATAGAACAATTAATCAAAGATGATTTAAAGACATGCTTTGTAGAAAAAAGAAAGAAATCTTTCCGTATAAAACTGTAAATTTCACTCTGTCATTCTTCTTGGGTTCTATTCTATTTTGCTACCAACCTAAGCACAAACCATTTTTTGCCAGGTTCCACAATTTAATGCACAACCTTTGACCTTAAAGTAAAAAAAAACTTTAATTATTGTAATCCCTTTGTCGCGGTTTAACTATTTCATAGAGGAAACCCGTAAGCTGATAAGAAAGGCATTAGCTGCCCCATTTTAATTAACACTTCCAAGATAATGCTCAGCTTTCAGGGGTCACTTGTTGGTTTCCAACTACAAGTTTCCAAATCTCTCTCCTTTCCGCTTATTCTGCAACACCATCAATCGTTATTCATATTAAATTAAATTTGTTTTTGTCACAATCTGAATGTTAACGACAACCATCATCAAGATTCGTTTCGTCTGTCTTACATTCTATAAAGTATGGTCAATCGAATGATTCTTTAGTTAGTTTCGCGTAAAATTTTGAAGAAAAAGTTTTAGTTTGTGAAGTCGTTAAAACTGATAGTGAAATATAATGTAGTTACAGGTACATACTTTTTACAATGTAAACTTACACGGCGTTTATACAGAAATTCTTAGTTAAGACTATAATCATCTTTTAATTTAAAATTTACAGTTTGTTTGGCGGTCGTTATCTTTTTGCTCTGAATAAAAACAAGTATACAAATGGCAATAATATTTAACAGTTTAATAATTGAGAATTAATATGCTCCGACAAATATGCTCTTTCGTGGTGTGGTGATGTGTTCGTACGCAGTGTAGTGTAGATCAAACTTTGAATTTTGTGCAAAAGAGTTATTGAATTTAAAAAAATGAAGATAGATTATGTATTGTATGATATCGAGTGTATTAAATTGCAATAATAACTAGTAATCATAATAATCAGTGTATTAATTTTAGTTTTTATTTTTACATTTGTAGAATACCGGAAAAAGACTTTGTATTAGTCTAAAAGGTATACTTTTCAGTACACAAGGAAAAACGAGTGAAAGCCAACTTGATTAATGATAATTAATTACGTAGGTATTACTTGTTTTGTAAATTTTTACTTTTGCTATTTCTTCGCATCTAATGTGGTACATTTAATAATTACACTATTTAAAATGTACGTGTCAGGATTGAAGGAGGTCATTAGGTTTCCAGAGGTAAAAATATACACAAAAACTTTGTTATTAAACATATAGCCATTAAGATACTGATTCCGCTAAATTTTTAATTAGGGCTGTGTGTATAAATTTCTTATCATACATTCTGTACAATACTTATACTAATTATTAGTAATATTATTTTATTTATTACTACGTAGTTGTATTATAGTTGGTTACATAACTTTTCTTGTGTACCGAACGTTTTAATGTGTATTTCGAATTGACTTTTTCAAATGTGATTTATGATTGATAGCTTCTATACCTTTACTCAGGAAAAACAAAAATATCAGTTTGCTACCGCGTAGTTTTCTACAAAAATTACCTTTTTCTATTTTTGATTTACTTTCGATATTTAAAAGTTTGCTCTAGGCTGCTTTGTAGATCTATATTTTTATCATAAATTAATGTATATAGTACGTGCTATTATACTGTCGATTATATCTTTTTTGCAATAATAACAATAGCTTATTTCATAGCTTAAGATCTACTTTGAACTTGAGAAGAAAGGAAAAGAAAATTTTCCACAGGAGACGATCTCCACAGATCTTTTTTTCCCTTTCTGTATATTTCTTGCAGCTTCCCAATTGTTTCTGCAGCCGCATAAGAAAGATTCTTAGATATTTATTAAATACCTATAATACTAGGACTATGGAAAATTATTTTAGTTTGCGCAGTTTATGGTAATTAAGATAAAAATTAAAGACAACTCAGAGTTTAATACTATAGAGCTAACTGTAATGGGTTCGGTAAAGTAAATCCTCCCTCTTTCAAACTTATCGACGTGAGAAACGGTGGTTTGATTTTCTGATAGTCAACAGAATATTCGGCTAGTGACATTATAGAATTTTATATTTACATCTGCAATATAATTGTATAATTATTGTTACTGTACAAGTGCCTATTTAACATACGTACAAATACTATGTAATTGTTGAAGATACATAAGATCATACTAGTGTACCAATAAATTCTGTGTGCATTGATTTCTCAACGGTATGTACATCGTCTCTTTTATAATATCATAAACATATATTTATAAAAAACGTTTTCCTAAAGTATAAATAGTAATGATAGTTTGTTGTAGATCTTGAAGACATTTAGTTTCTTTTTAAATATATAAAGTTGTTGGTTTAGTCAAAAAGTGACAAGAGATCATCAGAAGCGGATGTCCCGACTGGGGTGGTGGAGTTGATGTTGGAATTGTTGCTTTCCCCGCTGCTCGGTGGAGTAGCTAACCCACTGGGTTCTAGGTACGATAGCAGCTCCATCGGATCAACACCCGAGTCTGGCAATAGCTGTAAATCAAAAAAGGGAATATTTTTTATTGCAACTGGAATTTATTTGTATGTCATTTCACAAAAAGGAATAGTCATAGAAAAGGTTCTTACATTGAGAGATTCATTCCCATCACCTTCACCGTTTATCACAGCTTCTGGATCAAAATTGAGGTCAGGGAGTTCGGCCGATGTTGTGTCAGGGACTGGATTTCCATCGGAATTGTTACCGCAGGTATTTGTGTTCCCTGGATTCCCCACGCTCGGTGGTCCGTTTCCACCTGCAGGTGTATGAGCCTGTTGCCCAGGTGTGTGAGGCGTGTGTGGAGTGTGCGGCCCAGTTTGAGGCGTGTGGGGTTGGTTATCTCTTGATGGAGGCGCTGGCATGCTTAATTGATTACCATTTCCTCCATTATTACTGCCACTGTTTCCACTACAGTTGTTGTTACTACTGCTGTTGTTATTCGAGCCACCGCCGACTTGCTCGTTTATCGTCTTCTCAATGGAGCTTAACGGATCCAGTGAATTAACGGAGTCACACAATTGACTCAATGGACCGCCGCCCAACAGCTCCGTGGAGAAATCAAAGGAATTGGATCGCGCCATATTATTACTGTTAGGACCGCTGCTTCCCAGTGATGAACCGTTGTTGTTGCCGTTATTGTTATTATTATTTCCAAATCCTTGCATGAAAGACCCAGATGCAATACTGTTCATGTCTGGGGCGAAGGGAGACATGACAGCCCCGGATGAATCCCACGATCCACCTCCAGAAGGCAAAGGCAAGTTACCGGGACTCATTGCTTTAATCTTTTTACACGACTCCGTTTCCTCGAATTCCACCTGAAATGAAATTTATTTTAGTTTATTTTAGGAATGATGTCAAAATATTTTCGCCATATTACAATAGTTTTAAAAACCATTTAACAAACAATGAATTCATGCATGCGCTCATCAGAAAAATATCGTTCCTCCCACACAAAAATGTTAAATTTTCTTAGTAATGTATAGTAAAAGGGAGTAAAAATTTTCACATCGATTTTTCAAACGTGGCCTATGACAGGATTATTATACATTTTATATCATTTTAATAATCTCGGCAATACTTCATGACAAAATTTCTCTTTCTCTTGTATAAATAATGGAGTTGAATGCATGAAAGTCATAACGTAGAAAGAAGAGCAGAGTCGTTTGTACATACCTTGCAGCCAGGAACGATCTTGGTTTGCTTCCAGTTGGCCAAAGAATCTATCGTAACTTCGTCAGCATCACTAGAGCCGAGTGCTTGTAAAATACTCCAAATATACTGATCCACCTCTAGTCCTTCGAGCTGAGCCGGTTTGCTGTAATAATGCAACATAAAAACAAAATGGTTAGAAAGAGACGAACGAGAGAAAAAAGATGTTGGTTCGAAGAGAAGAAAGGGAGACAAGATATTATTCAGAATAAAAGGAAGAAGGAGTAAAAAAGGAAATGCTTCTGGTCTTTTCCTATACGGTAATGGCGCACGTAAGTATAATCATTTTTAAACAGATAGACATAGACATTGATAGGGGAGGCTACACACAAGAAAAAACTTTTTTCCTCCAAGAAAAATAACTTTTTTTAGTTACACGTGCATTTCCATTTTATCCGTTCTTTTCTTCCTTCTGTTATGTTATTGCAAAGTTCATCTCATCTACCCACGGTTCCATACATACACTTATACACTTTACGAAGGAAAATACAAGTTTCAAATTGGATATGATTTTATAGAGTTTATAAAACAGGATATAAAAACGGTGTACGACTCCTAGTACAAGAGAAGGAAAGACGTAAGAAGGTGTCTTTGCTTATGTGCACATTATTATTCTTTGGAGGAGAAAATACTTACTTGCAAACAGGGCATCTCCACGCTCCTCGTTCACAGTTCAGCTGCAGATACGACTCGAGATCAAAGCACTGAACATGCTTGCACTCATGTCCACGAGCGGGTAACGTTATCTTCTTGTACGTTATAGGACACTTGAGCGACACCTGAAAGGAAGAGACACAAAGAAAGGGAACTTAGTATTACGTTCGTATTATATGCCTTGGTCAGATTATTATTACAAATTCTTGACGAACATTTTCTTTATCTCATAATAAAGTAGCAACACACAAAATATAATAGGCAAAGTAGAAAAAGAATGTATGTTGTATTTATATTTTTGGAGATTGTATACAGATCGCGTTAAAATATGGACGGCGCTTAAACATTTTTAATGTCCCTCTGCAGATCACTCTAGGAACTAGTAACTATCCAGCAGCATCGAAATAAATGAATAAGGAGAAGCAAGGAGGTCGTACAAGGAAAAAGGCAGGAGTGGAGAAGGATTACTATTATTATTACGACTATTATTTGTCCACGGTAAACAGCAACATATCTGAGGCAGAGAGGTAGTGGGATTGCTAAGAAAAGGAAAGCAGTGGGGAAGTGAAGCATATTATCTGTCTTTCTCTCTGTTTCCCTTTTGTACCATCCTAGGAAACCTTGGTGCTTTCTACTTGACGCCACTGGGAAACTTTCATGCATGTAAATAGAGAGAAGAGACAAGGGAGAAAGGAGGAGAAGAAGAAAGCATGCCACAACATGACACGAGGCAAGAATACGATATAAACCTTTAAAGAGAAGGAGAAAAACGAATAAGCCATCAAAAGGGATAAAAAGAAAAGCCATGGAGCCAGAGCCAAAGGAGAAAGAGAAGAGCAGTAGCTAGAGTTGAGTTGGATTGAGAGACGCAGAGATATAAGTACTTTGAAGAGCCAACGGGAAACTTTTACTCTCTTGTATAAGTAAGTAATATTACATATGTGATACAGGTCCGTATAAGAAAAGTAAAATTCCTTTTAGGCGCAGTAAATAAACTTGTAAGAAAAAAGACGAGCATTTTTTATAGTGGAGGGACACAAAAAAGATGCTGCTGTGTCCCAAAATGCCTACCTTCCTTTCTCAAACAGCTCTTATACACTAATATGTTTTCTTTGTGTACTTTCTCATATAGCTACGACTACATTCAACATTCCTCCATTCCATTCAATCTTCTGCACATGTGTATATACTTTTTAACGGACAAATCTCTTGAGGTGAATGTATCTTTTGACATGATGCCCCACAGTAAAAGTACTTTTTTAACTCGTGCTCCCATTTAATTCAAACAGGAGAAAAGATAAAAAACAACCTGGAAGTCGTATAAGGTATAGTAATAGAAAAGTGTATCTTTTATTTATTCCGTGTATGCAATTTTTATAACTTTTTTAATACGAAGACACATGTTAGAATTATTATTATCCATGTGGACACATGGACGGAAGAGATGAGGTAAGTAGAGGCATCGTTTAGTTTAAGCATAATTTTTGTTATGGGAGGTAAGACTTGAGGAAAGCTATTTTTACTACCAACCAGTCCCACTGTGACCGACTCACTGATGTAAGTGACTGACTGGTGAGTGTGTCAAGAAAAATGAACAAAATGTTCTACCTCCTTTCTCCCTGTCACCCTCCCGTTGTCCCCAACCTTTTATTTTTCAAAAAAAGGGAAGGTAAACGGCCCACAAGTAAAAAAAAAGTTTTTTGTTGTAAAAGTGGGCCAATATAAAATAATTTAAACGCCTACGTTTTACCATCGTTTTTAAAATAACCCTGGAATAAAAAAATCTACACAGTAGAGTTCGGATGTATATGATAATAATAGTATTTGTAAAACTGTAAGAGCACATAAAATTCGTTTTGATATGAAGAGGATGACGATAATGATTAGTATGACCGACATCTATTCTTCAAAGGACGCCTCCTCAGGATTGGGTGAACATAATCATGCATCATAATGTAGAGGTAAATACAGAGAAACCAAGGAGAGCCTTTTTTAGCAATTCTCGGAAGCAGATCAAATGTTGACTAGCACAGAGTAAGTGAGGTTGAAAAATGAAAAAAAAACTCTCAAGAAACTATTCATCGAGTCATAAGATGTAGGCTTTCGAGCAAAGGCAAGGTAAGAAAGGAGTGAAAAGCTAAGCTGCAAAAGGATAACTTGGAAAAGCAGTTTTTAACTTTCCCCTTTTAACCGCTGCTGCTACTTATTTTCCAAGGAAAAAACTTCTTCAATGAGGAACACACACTCAACTTGAGCCAGAGTGGGCATACCAGGAAGTATACTTGGAAGAAATAAAGTTTTTCCTTCACAGAATCAGTAACCACCACCACACCGTTCACCATCCACGAGGCATTTCCCCCATTTCTCTTCTCCCATCAGATGGAAGACAAAGTAGACACGTTGTTGCTGTATGTGGGAAAGGGAATAAATAATATGCAAAAGATGTACATCAAGTTGCTCACTTGTACAAGGAATGTCTGCTTAAATTTGACTAGGTTCAAAGAGCGTAGTCAGTATGTTTGAAGCCACGAAGACATGTATATTTAATATAGAATGCCATTCCCATGCAATCTTTACGCGTTTAAAAAATAATTCGCCTTTATTTACATAAACAACAACTACAAAAAGGAAAGCAAGATTTAACTTCTTAGTTGTAAATACAGCAAAGGAGGAAAGCAGTGCGGCACATTACACACCTTACACCACAATGTTGCTTTGACTAGATTGGGAAACATTTTCTTCTCGCCTGTAACAAAGGAGCATCTATGCAGATAAGTTTGATGCGCCTTTCCCCGTCATTATGATCATCGCCGTATCCTCCTACTCACTCTACCGATTTATAGTGTGTGGTGGTAAGTAAACTATTTACCTAGGTAGTGTTGTGTACAATACAATGTACGCTACGTTACCTGCACTTGTGTTTAGGGTACCTAAAATCGCATCCATTATTATGCTTATCCTATAACCCCTGTTTGGTCTCTCCACTATACACTGAACCGCAAATGCCTCGCTGAAATACTTAAAGGAAGGGAATTTTCTTCTTCAATCTTCCTCCCCTTTCTAGATGGATTTTTTATATGATATCAACTTGGGAGAAATCACGCTCCTCAACTTCACTCAACTCAAAGCATTTCATGCATAGTCTTTTCTCCCCAAAATAAAGTTTGTCGCGATTCGCTTCTGCTTTGGTGTTGGTGATGATGATTTTATATAATAAGAAGCACTAAAGTATACACCATTCTTAATGACAAAAGGTATCTATACATACAAACATATAAAGTGCACCTAATGTTCTATTGTACCGCACATGACGACAGTGATATAAACGTGAAAACGGGAAAAGCGTGATGTAAAGTTATAAAATGACAAGAAGGTAGGAATGTTGAAAATCCTTTTTAGTTTTCGGCTGCAGTTCTAAACCTCACTATCTTTATCCCCCCGATACCATATCACAAAAAGGTCGATTTCTCCGATATACCGGCACGAATTTATATATATATTTACAATGGTGTAAGCATTCCTTTAAAGACATCAAGGCAAGGCATACTTGACTTCAGTGTAGGGCTTACGAAAAAGGTATAACGTCAACAAAGGGGAGAAGACAGCGCACGAATGAAAGAGAGGGCGAAGAAAAGGATTATTCGAACATCTCTGTTTGAATACAAATGATAAATACTTGGAAAGTACCGTTCTTGAACATCACTTCACTTTACAGCGAGATGGAGAAGTGGAAAGAAAGCTAAGCTGGTTCGTGATCGCTGTGTGTGTGTCTGAAGAGAGTTGTGTTGTACACGGCTGATATTCAGAGAAATGAAGAAGTGAATGAGCGAAAGGCACAGAACCGGAACAGATATCAAGGAAGAACTAGAGGAGAGGAGGGAGAAAAGGCAACTTATGCTTTCCGTGCCACTGCTATTCATACACTGAACATCAAGTCACATGATAAGCAGAAAGCATGAGAATATTCAATATAGAGTGTCGCTGTTTCCACCTGCCCTAACTCTACATCTACCTTGAATTGGTGAAAGTTGTTCCATCTCTTTCACCTCTATCACGCGTAGGCATGTGGAAGGAGAGAGGATGAATTCTGCATTGGCACTGATGACATGTGACGCTATGTAAGTAGTATATTATGCTTCCTCGATTTCAAAGGACGCCAATGAAAAGTAGGTAAATGGATTCAGGATGCCGTGAAGTGATCTTTGTGCATAACAAAACCTACAATGCTTCTCACTCCCATCATCTATCCAGCGACATACCTACATCTTTTGTGTCATTTTGACTCCCACCCCAGAGCAAATAAACCATTTCACAAAAGCAGTGCTGAGTAAAGTAACTTATGAATGTGTGAATCGACGTTCGC
>VYYJ01004631.1:0-12892 GCA_021029165.1 Cyphoderus albinus
AAGCACTTTCAAATTTTTGCTAAAATTTCAAAAGTTTTGCATAAAATTGTATAAAATTGCTAAAAATTATGCAAATTTAGCCAGATATAGACAAAATAATATTTGTTTGAAATCAGCTACCCCGAAGTCACTTGTATACCAAATTTGGACTCATTTGGAGCATTTTTAAAATTTGGCTAATTTGCATAAAATTGCAAAAAATATGCAAATTTGGCCAGATGGGGTCAAACTGATATTTTCTACAAAATCAGCAACCGAAAATTTACTAGTGTACAAAATTTGGGCTCATTTAGAGCATTTTCAAATTTTGGCTTATTTGCATAAAATTGCAAAAAAATATGCAAATTTGGCCAGATGGGGGCAAACTGATATTTTTTATGAAATCAGCGACCCTGAATCCACCAGTATACCAAATTTTAGGTCAATTGGAGCAACTTCATTTTTTAGTCCTTCCGCAGGGGGGAGATAGGCCTAACTTCAACAACAGTGCAGGGGACCCTACCAAGGCTTCACGTGTATTTCTGTTCACTACGAAGAAGCCAAGAAGGACTGGGTTTACAAGAATCTACAGCAGTTTAGTCTGGATGGCTTCATTTTCAGGGATAGTTCCTACCGGAACAATCCTCAGGCAGATATGCTTCCAGTTCCAGACACCGTAAAAAATGAGGTACTTGATGGAGCAGTAAAGGACGAGGAGAAACTGATGAGATACGATGGAGCGGTGAGAATGAGGTACATGAAAACCGGGTGAAAACTATTGATGATGGTGAAGGTCTTGATGAGCATGAAAATAAAATAGAATCAACATGAAATAATTTTTTTTTGATGAGGATGTTAAATGCATGTGAAATATTCATCAATTAATTTATTCTTGTTATTATGACACCACACATCGTATCAAATATATTTAAGATTTTATTCAACAAAGTACTTAAATTTTACGAGGCAAAATTCTCACCCATCACAGAAATTATAGTGCTATAAAACACCCAATATAAATATTACTTTTATAAATGAAATCAAAATAAAAATGAATTTAAACTACACAAAAAACACAAATTTATTTTGTTTTCGCGAAGTTTATTTATTTCTGTAGCAAGAATATTCACACAGACACGGCATTTTGAGAATTATTATAAAGCAATTAAAAAAATATTGGTAAATTTGAGTAATCGATTAGATGTTTATACTTTGACTTCAATAATTCAAGTTATAAAACAAACGTTATAGTACATACAAAAATCAATAAATGACGCAAATTTACTAGAATAATTATTTTATAAGTATTAAGATACTTTCAATTTAACAACTGAAAAATAGAATATTTCATTTTCATTAAAGTAATAATTAGAAGCAATACTTCGGTTAGGAAAAGGAAACTTGGTTAATAGTTGACAAATTCACAAAATCACAACTAACTCAAAAATAGATTTTGGCAAGTTTAATTAAAAATATTGTTTAATTTTGTTTTTCTAAATATTAAAAAAATCATCCTGCCGTCTGTCCACCTGTCTTTCAGACCAAATCTAAAATTTCACTGATTTTTCCTCGCGGTATCGCTTAGCTGCCCCAAATATTTTCTGTGCTTGTATGAGAGTTTTACTTGAGCTTTTCCTTCCTTTGTTGTTGCTGCTTTGCTTCGGCTTAACTCATGCATTCCACTTGCAGATTTCTACTGAAAAAATTCTTGCACATTTTTCACATCACATCATCACGTTATTCTCAGTCACACTTTCGTCTTTTCATTTCCAGCTAACTTATAAGTACACACATCTATATATATAAAGCGCAAAGTCTGTATGTTAAAAATGTATGATTAATAAATTGAAGTGCTTGCTTTGTGCTGGATGGGAAATGCCTTTTTATAGCTGAACGCTGAAGCTCTAACTATGTACCTATCCACTTGATGGAGTTTCTTAGAATTTCCCCGGTTTAAGTGGTCCAATACAAGTGAACTAAAAGCCAAGTTCGCAGAAATACAAAAAAATCTTCGAACATTTATCAAGTAGTTTCAGACAAAGGAGCTTCGGGTATAAAAGACACAAGGATTTGAATTAATTCAATTGATTTAATTGACATTTGAGCAGAATTACAATTCTAAATAACAATTGTTTGCGAATGATTATTTTGATGTCGAGTGTGCGATTTTCTATTTTATGTTTGTTTAAATTTTTATAAAAATGGCCTAGTTTGAATTTAGTTACCATCCTTGTTTGTATGGTATTGACAAGGAACTTAAATCACTTAACAATAAGCAGACAGAATAATATAAGCCAATTTATTATTTTCTGCATTTGATAGTGGTTAAATTGAAAAGTCCCAGCTCAGTTTACTCAGAGTTTGAAGTGTTTAAAATATTCAGTTTATTTTCACTTTTTGCATCACTTTCTTTCCAACCTTTAAAAACAAAGCTCGGCGTTTATAGAGTTTAATTGCTTCAAATGTCATTACATTTGATTTCATCTTTTTATACTCTGAATTAACTTTAATCACCTACATTAAGTAATTTCATATCTCAAGTTTCAGTCAAAACCTTTTATGGACATTTTTCTATGATATTAGAAATTATTTTTGGAATTCCTTTCATTTTATTATTTTATTTTTATTTTTACAATCCTACGTATTATGAATCATAATTATTTCAATAATAAAATAGATCAATTTTAATAAATATATCATCGGTAGTTGAGATTATTAATTTATCACATTTAATATATGCAATAAAAATAATTTTGTCGTTGTTCTGGTTTTGTCGTGGCAGTTGAAGGGGATTTCGTTTTTTGGCCATTTTCATCTATTTAAAGCTCACTCATTACAAGACAGAGAATTATTAAAAGTTAAATTTAATTGCTCACATAGAAAAAAAATTGATAATAATATTTTACAAAGCTTTTCATTTTACGTGCGTTATAAAATAATTAAATATTGCAATTTTAAAGAAAAATACAATCAATGCATTAATATTTATTTTGTTTGTGGGTTAGGTCAAAGCTCAGGACTTCTAAAATTGAGCTTTTAAGTTGATTCCACTGATTTTTCTGATCTCAGCACAGGCTACGTCGTCCTCGTCGTGAAACACTTTTAACTCACATTTCTCACGAATTAGTGCGAGAAACTGCTCTAATAAAACTTGCCATTCTGGTGGCAAGGCATTCTCATTCCCAGGTGCACCAAATGCATCCAAAGCTCCTCCTAGAGACGCCTCCTGGAAAATGATTCGCCTGAGTGACTCACAAACTTTCAACGTGTCACCAAACGCGGTGAGGAGCGAATTTTTCCGGCTCTTGATCTCCAACCTGAAGGACACTGGAACTCGACCCATTCCAAACTCCCTGACTTCATAGTGCAAATGTTCCCTCATTTCGTGAAAACGGTTGCGCAAATGTTTCAGGAAAGATTCCTGGGTCCGCTGCCACATGTTCCTGGAGCGGTCTGCATTTTGAAACAAAAATAAAAATGATAAATTTTGGAAAATTCTCATAAAATTGGCAAATTTTGTATTTGAAAAAAAAATTTTTTTTTACATAACAATGATGACTTTCTCATAAAAATTAGGCAAATTTGGTTTTGTTTCCATAAATTGCTGAACTTACAGCCAAAAGTAATCCCGGCTGTCAAGGTGGTTGAGAAGCGTTTCTCAACCACCTTGCCGCTGTCGAATCCGATAGCGACCTGGTGGAGCATGAGACCTTTTTCTCCCATGAAGATTTTTAAAAGGTCCAGTCTGCGAACTTGGGCGAGTTGCGCAAGAGTTTTTACTCGGAGCTTTGTTTGAACAAACTGGCCAAATTTCCTGGCCAGACCCGGGGTGTCCTTGATGAGGATGCTCTTCGACACTCTCGGAAAAGATGAGTGTGGTAGGATACAGAGGCCATCCGGTTTCCGGTGACCACATCCAAGTTTTGCAAGAAGTTTGTTGGAGCTGACGCCACCAGACAAAATGTATCCGGTGGCGTCGAAGACATCGCTCAAAACTTGAGTGGCGATGGCACCTCCATGAATCAACAGCTTTTCATCACCATGACGCTTTTCCAGGAGTTGGGGATTTGTCAGAACCCTCGTCACCCGGTAGGCCAAGGTCTCGCCAGAGACCATTCTACCGGGTGTCTCCAAACACACTTTTCTTGACTTCATATTTGTCACCGAGTTCAAATCTGGAATAACCTGGCCCATCACATTTGCCCTATGAAAGACTTCCTGGGACAAATCCACGTAAACCTCATCCTTTGAGGCTTTTTCTATCACCGGACGGACAGAGCACTGCCGTTCTAGAGAGCTGACGATGGCGTCATAAATTTTGTCAGATTCCATTTTTGGAATCAGCGTGTTCGGTTTCTCGTAGTGGTCAGGAATCGTAATTATCTGCAAGTTTTGACACTTTTCCATCGCCATCTCCATTGTGAATGATTTTTCCCGTCTGATCCCAGCACGCTTGGCTACGTAGTTAACTGCAGTTATACTGAGCACAAAACAAAATAAAAAATAAAAAAATTGATTGAAAACTTTTCATGTTCTCACTTTTATGTGAATCAATAAAATATCTCATTTATTAGAGAAACTCACACTTGATGCTGATTGACAACAATGAATGGCAGGGTTTTGAGCTGTTCCGAGGTGAAATTCAAGTGCTTTCCCCACACCTGGACCTCAAAGCAGTCCACATCTAGAAACAAAATTACTGATGTCACTTGATCCCCGTAATCGTCCGGGTCATGCTCATCATCACTCTCATCGTAGTCGCTTTCGGAATGTGAGCGAGAGCCGGAATCCCTGTAGCCGTGACTGTTCATTCTCTCTTATCTAATCCGAATTGTGATTCTAAATCAAAAAATTAAATCAACATAAAATTTTAATGTTACATAAAAAAATTGCTAGATAAATTTGTAGTAATGTGTACAGACAGCAAGGAAAAATCAAGCATGAATTGAAAATATAAATATACATTACCTTACCCAAGTGGTATAAAATCGTTAATAAAAAACAGTTTATCACAATATCACAATTTTGCTTGACCTAATAACTGGAATGTTTACATGTTGCAGACAGTGTAACTTGTCAACCTGCACTTTGCTTTCAATAACAATAACAAATTGCATGGTGCAGCTGCAGCTAGGCAAAATGTGTGTGCTTGAGATGAGATGAAAAGAAGAAACTGTCCCGCTTTTGCAACAAGTGGAATGACCTTGGCTTAGAGAGTAAGAGACAGAGTGACAAGAAGCAACAAGTGCATGAGGCTAATCTAATTACACTTTACATTGTCATATCCTTCACATTTCTCTGTCTCTTGTGCTCCTTTGTATTTATGTATAAGACGTCCTCTTTTTCAGTTTTGTTTCAACTATTTCGAAACCCATTCCATCAACGTTTGCATTATGTATATTATCATGGATTGACATTAAAATTGAAGGCAAAGACAATAACTCAACTGGAGTTTCCAAAAGCTCCGATTTTGAATATCTAAATACTGTAAAAATTTAGCTTGATTGCTAGTACTAAATTAATAAATTGTTTAAAGTTTCATCATTGTCAACTAGTAATGGTCATTATGTATTTCATTTAATGGCAGACACAATGGCCATGGTAATGGTTAAATGGTAAATGGCCCAGGGGAAATTCCATATTTTCAACATTATCGTGCATCATCATGATCATCATAAGGCCACTTGCTTTCATTTGCTCAAATTTTTGTGTTACAAATTTAACTGTGCAATTTTCTTGTCAATAAATACAATTAGTATATACTTCCGATAACTTAATGATCGTCGCGGTTACTATGAGTTTCATCAAGATACTTTTTAAAATCAGTAATTAGAATTTGTTGAGGATGGCATCGTCTTTGCTTCACTTATAGACTGTTCGCCGTCGTTGAGAAGGTAGGTAGCATTTCCCAAGTGAACAGAGTGAACTGTCCATTTATCCCATGAAAACAAGGTAGATAATGCAAATGTAGGAAAAGACAATGGAAATTTCCAAGAAAGAGGTTTACACTACAATAAAACTGGGGCTTTAAAATTTTGCTTCAATTGCAGGCGAGCGCCTAGGTGTTACTATAAAAGAAATCCTTTCAGCTAAAAGTTTTAATCACTTTTCATGAAAATATTTTCGATTTTGATTTTTTATCATTCGCTACAAGTTTCTAAACGGTAAATTTTCCAGCTTTGAATTTCCATCTATGGATAAATTCCACAAATTATACCTGCTAGATTATGTCATGGACACAGTTAATTGTACACTTTATATATGATTCTATCAATCACCCAACTTCCAAACTTGATATTTCCTAGTTTCACACAATTTTTAAAATGAAATACACGTAAGTGTTCTGTGTGGCAGTTGACCGTCAATTGCAAAAGGAAATGCCGAAATGTTGAAGAATGATGGTTATTTTTACTACTGACGTGTGAGTGATATTTTTTCAATTCAAATGAGCCAATTCATTTTTTATTTGTAAATTTCAAATTTTGCTTGATATTTAACGATTTCGCATGGTGAAAGAATAAAATGTGAGGTGTTGTTTGAAGGGCAAGGTGGTGGTTTAACCGTAGAAATAGTAGCCGTAGTATTGGGGATTGGCAGCAGCGACTGGAGCAGCAGCTGGAAGAGCCCGTGGGAATGGAGAAGCCTCGGGGGCAGCAACGGTCACGGCGATGACCATAGCCACAAGAAGAAGAACAGCAAACTAAACACAAGAATGAAACAGATTTTCAAAATTTGGTCACGAAAAATCTAAAAAGTTTGCAACTTTTGCAGATTTGAACATTATTTCTGTTTTAATATTTACTTACAAGACGAGACATTTTGAGAATGTTGAGGTTGATTGGTTGACCCAAAAGATTTGGAGAATTGGATTGCTTTGAAGATGAGCTTTGATTCAACTGATGATTTCCAGAGTGTGGAACTCACCTATTTATACTAGATCGGAACAGGATACTTTTTGCCATGCAGAGGAGATTATATAACGATCATGAAAAGCTGCAACAGTTTTGGTCAAATTAAAAAAAAAATGAGAAAAAATAAATGTGTCATTAATATTTCCCTGTAACAATTTCTAATTTATGAGAAAAGATTTTATTGCATTGTTGCATAATCTCAACATGTTTTGTCCATTTTCTGGACACACTGGTGCATTCATTCATGTAACAAAGTCAAGGTTGCCAACATTTTTTGTTGCATTATTATTTAAGAGACATGCAGTGATTTTATTGGAATTTTTTGTGCTGCTTCCATTTCATCGTGGCTGCATTCAGAATCATGAACGATGGTATCATCACATACATATGGCTAAATGTTTGATTATGTAGGTTTACACTTGCCAATTTATGTCATAAATTTTATATAAACTGAGTAAGTTTCTGTAGTCATGCTAAAAAAACGATTCTGTTACAAAATCAACCTCATTTTTTGAATGTTGCTTTAAATATGATTTAATTTTGAACCAAGCAATTACATATTTTGTAATAAGTGATAAAAAATGAACAATAAAATTCGGAAACTGAAAATCTTTAACAGTTTAGCTACACGACGCTATATACTGATATCGCCTAAATATTTTTCTCATTCCTGCACAACAACTCCATGAAACATTTTCAACTGCCACTTTTTTGTTTTTGATGGGAGATCAAATATCAAATAAAAAATTGTATAATCTTTGGTTACATTTCGTATTTTATGATCCATAACCAGATTACTTTTGAAAGGAACATCGAAATATTAATTTTTATTAAATAATATTAATTTCCAAGTTTCCAGAAAACTGCTACGATGCGCTGGGTTCATAGGTGGGCGTGAACATGCATTGGTGATAACTATCTGTGGATGCAGGCGGACTACGGGTTTCCCACAAGAGAAAGCAGAGCATCACGATACTCGCCGCTTGTACCGGCCCTGATTTGATGATACAAAGTTTTATGGTAGAGCTTAAGATACTCGTCTTTGATCGTCTGCAGGTCAATCTCGCATCTGGTGACGATAATCCGAATAATGGTGCGGTCGTTGAAGTTCCACTTCTGGATGCAACTCTCCAGCTTCTCGGCGTAGTACTGGCTCCTGCTTATTGCACATCTCACTGTTGACAAAAATAATAATCGCCATTAAAAAAATAATTACATCCAGCAAGTTTTAGCATACGTATGAATTCACTTACCAATGGTGATCATGGCCGTTTTCAAATCTCCACTGAAATCCTTTAGAATCGTCTCCTCGATACTGTGACCGGAGAGGAGTCGATACTCGTCGAAAATCAACCTGAGCTGGATGTAGGGCTCATGTGTCAAAATCTTCATAAAAATTTCCGTTTCATTGTTGAGTCCATTCTGCGCCGCGTTATGAATCGTCTCTGCCTGAGACTTCGCTTTCTCCGGGTCACTTTCACCGTGCTCGTCTCGCATTCCCCCAAGCAGCATTTTGAGCAAGTTTTTGTAGTCACTTTGTAAATTGTACTCGGTCTGTACGGCGTCATCCATGGATTTTTTGAACAGTTTCCGATATGCGTTCTGCAAATCGCGAATTGTTTCGTTTGTCCGGGTGCAGAGAATTTCCGTGAGGAGATCCTCATCCGTGCCGAGACCGGCCATTGCCTTTTTCGCCTCGTGAGCGAGAAACTCGGGCGTTGACATGAGCAGAACCTCGACCAGCTTGGAAAACATTCCTCCATAGTGGCCTTCGATGTCCTCTTTCAGCTCCTGCAAAAACATTGCAAAATTATTTTGGTACCATTTTGGCAAATATTTTTTTGCTACTATTTTAGTACTTACCGTGCGAAACAAATTTGCATATGATTTTGCAATTTGCCGTCGCTGAAGTGCCACTCTGTGAGTGAGAATCTCAATGATCTCTTCCACATTCTGGGATGGTTCCCGGAACGCGTTTTTTATTCGCCGAGCGTCATTTTCGGGATCGACGACACCCGCAGAAATGGCGTTAGGTGCCAACAACGTCGGTCGCTTTGAAAAGAAGAATAAATATTTGCAAATTTGCACAAATTTTATTTTACAATTGAGATATTTCACAAAACAAAAATATATATTACACCTACGCTTTCTCTCAGGTTTGGATCAGTGTTCCGGCTCATCTTGGAATATGTAGCTGAGCTTTGCTAAGGCAGCTTTTTTCTCGTCAAGCGAAATTCGAAGACTGACTCTGAATGAATGGAAAAACCGTATAAGAAGAAATAGTGTGAGAAAAGAAAGTGTTTGGTATGAAATTTAATGCGATGCGGGTGTATTGACCGAATCCGGGTAAATTGTAGAGAACCGTGGCGCAGTCAATATCCGCATGATGTGATGATGAAAATATTTATGATATTTATGACATGATAGGTAAACATTTCGCAAAAAAACCGAGGAGATTTGAGTTAATGGGAAAATGCCGTGAGTATGTAGGCACTGCACCACCGTTATCTCAGTGACTTTGAAGTAACAAAGTGGACCCAAAGTGACAATGCCGAAGATAAAAACACAAAAAAAGGGTGCTACTATGTAGAAAGTGGATCAGCTACTTATGCGACCTGTGTCAGGTCAGTTGATGCTGATAATTTAATAATCAAGATTCGTCCATGAAAAAAAAATTGATTCAGGTTTGTAGAAGATTTGGAACAGAGAAAGTGATTAGTATTTAACAGCCTTATGTAAATATTTTGTGACCGATGGTTAACCTTGATTTGATTAATCTAATGTTACAAGTTGCCACTTTTCCCAGGTATTATGTAATTTATTTATAGAAACTGTTTTAGAAGAGTTTCCTCCTTGCCACTGTATGAAGTAGCAGGAGAGAGATTATTTTTATAGTGCCTATTCACGGCATTCCTGCATTACAATACCACGAGTCTCATTTTCAGAGAAATTCCTATCACGGCTCTCATTATCAACATCTAAATCATGATCATGATCATGCGGCAAAGCTAATGACAGAGTGAGTGAGTGATTTTCCAAGTCACATAATATTCGGAGAAAAACCGATAGCATTTTTCTTTCACAATAGAAATTTATATTCGATCAATAAAAAATTCCCGCACAACGCATGTATAAAAGGTTGTATGTTGTATTTATGAATGAACCGTTTTCCGTTTCAGTTTAGTAAATATTATTGACAAACTAAATTCGAGGAAAAAAAACTCTTTAAAAAATTCAAACTGAACATGAGTTTTTTTTATTAAGGTCAAAGTTCATGGACAACAACTTTTTATTTCATCTCATGCATCAAAAATTCATATTTATTTTGTGTTTCACCGGCACGAGAATGGAGTCAGGGGGATTGCGACAGACTTCAAGATTGGGATTGAAATCGGAACAGTAGAGGTTCAGAAACTTGGTGGGATTCCCACTTTTCAGAGCATCTTCAATAACCCGGTACTCCTGTGTAAATCCACACGATCTGTACTTTCCCAGGGATTCAATCTCGTTCAAAATATGGAAAAATGTGGCCTCAGCCATGCCGTTTTCGTCCTCTTCGCGCAATTGCCGCAATTTTTCTGTGGACAGTTGCATCTTCTGGAAACCGTGTTCCATCGCCAGACGATCAACACTTTTTAATAGGGAATATCGATGACTAATGTGGAAGAGAATGTTGACAGCGGTTTGGCAGTGACACGCGTGTTCCCGAATCTCCCTTGGTGCCGGTTCACCCTCCTTCAAGTAAGAATCCACCATCTTCTGAACAGAGTCGAACAATCCGCGAAAATCCCCTTTGTACGAGGTGATAGCTTTGTTTGTGTCTTCCAGAAGCTGGTAAAGGGCGGACAGTGCGATATCCGACTCATTGTACACCCTCACGATTCTCCTCATCGCAATGTCAGCTTCGGCTTCCGTTGATGGTAGTGGTGGGCCACGAGCTGCTTCGAGTCCCCCGATCAAGGTGACCAGCAAAATCGCTGCTGTGGTGCTGGGTCTCATTGTTACTGAAAATAAAATAAAAATCTTGTAAGTTTTAAACAATTTATAAAATGCAAAATAAAGTTGATATTTTCAAAAATTACCTTCAAATCTACACGTACGTTTAACGTTGTCACTTTTAATATGATTTTTAAAGGATGAGCTCTAACTCTAATAAAATACCAGTTCTGGTGGATATTACAAATGCAATGAGTATCAGACCAGTTTAGGTTGCATCATTTTATACCTGAATGTCTGTTCATATTTTTGCTGTTTATGGTCAACTACTGTGATTATTTAAGTGTGCAAAAATATTAAATAATTACAAAGTTTAGTGATTACATAAAATCCACACCGAAAGAAACGAAAATTACACAACAGAAAAAAACCTGCTGGCTTCACATGTTTTTCCACTTATGAAAATTTCCATTCAGCAATGAATAACGAAAAATGAATGTACGCTGAAAATAATCGATGTTAATATCAAAGAGTACATTTTATTTAATCAAGACTAAAAAGTGCAGAAAATGCAATTCTGCATTTAATGAGTGACACATGACATGATAACGATAACCATTTTGACCCCATCATGATCACGAATCATGATCATAACTATGCATCTGTGTTAATCTCACTGCTTTAGATGAGCTAAAATTATCGAGCTGAACTTAGAAAATGAAAATAATTCAAAGTGCAGTGAATTTTCAATCCCACTGGTTTTTATGCCCAGGTCGTTATTTCTGTATTTGATCTTCGATATTGAACTTTACACTTAGCACACGGCACACGGCAGGTAAAAAATAAAGATTTCCTGACAGTTTTGCTTGCTTAATGTCTACATTCAAATTGAGTTGTAATGTAAATATTTCGACGTTGCACGTTCAATATTATGATTCATGGATTAAGCCAAAGCTAATCTAACTTGGCAAGTTACAAACAAACAGCATCGCTCACACAATTACAAAATAAGAAACTATTAATTTTTTGCATTCGCTAAAAGTACCAATATAAAATTCAACATTATTAATAACAAAACAAAGAGGATGAAATTGTAAAAAATAAAAAAACGAAAGGAATTGCGAATAATTTCTAATTTTATAGGAAAAAAGGCATCCCAAAAAGATTTTCACTGAAACGGTGTTTTTCTTCGCATTTGTCTTGCCTTCTCATAGACACAGGTGCAAGGATCGGGTCAGGGGGATGGCGACAGACCTCAAGGTCAGGGTAAAACTGTGAGCAATACCTCAAAAGAAATTCTCTAGGGTTTTCTTCTGAGCCAGCCAACCTTTTACTCTTGTTCATCGCATCCAGAATTATTTGGTCCGAGAAAGTCAATCCACACGCAACACCTTTTTCTAGAGACAGGATTTTGTTCAAGATGTGGAAAAACGTGGCCTCAAGAAATCCTTGGTCAGATTCGCGGAGTTTCCGCATTCTATCACTGGAGAGCCTCATATGAAAACCGACTTCCCGTCCCAGTCGGTCGACACTGTTTAAAATGGCAAATCTCCGACTGATCATGCCGATGATGCTGAAGGCCGCCTGGCAGTGACATGCGTGCTCTCGAATTTGCCTTGCCGCTGGTCGACCCTCTTTGATGAAAGAATCCACCATTTTCTGCACGGATTTTAAAGGACCGTGGAAACTTCCCTGGTACGAGGCGATATGTTTTGTGGTGTCATCCAAAAGCTGGAAGAGGATTGGCAGCTCGACATCCGACTTATTGTATGTCCTCACAATTTTGCGAATCGCCCGAATTTCGGTATATGCTCGAACACCAGAACCCCCAGGTTCCAGGTTCCCATGGGCGGTGGCTGCGACATTCTTGACTTTAAGGACCAACAATAACCAGAGCACAGCAGCTAATTCGAATGTAAATGTCGCACCGAACTTCATCTTGTATTTTGTCTAATAAATAAAAAATAAAAATATTTCTTTCAAAAATGAACTTAAAATAATTGAAACAAGCACGATTTGTTTTAACGACCTTTACCTGACTGTGGATTATTTTTGTAACTTGTTTT
>VYYJ01004632.1:0-12890 GCA_021029165.1 Cyphoderus albinus
TCATGTTGCCCCCGTGTTTTACAAACCTTGATTTACAAACTTTAATTATATTATACCGCTATGAATTTAATTTTTGTTTTGCCAGGCCGGAACAATGGAATTAGAGAAATGTGCATTCCTTTCCTAGTAATAGTATCCTAATTCCAGTCCACAAGGACAAGTCATCATAGGACGAAATTAATATTCCGTGTAAACCTCAACGCCATTGGGTTTGCTTACGGGTTCCGATAGTTGTTTTGAACACATTACACAATGATAAACATATTACGGCGTTTAAGTTGTCATTTTTTAGAAAGTTTGTAATTAATACTTTTTGATGCTTTCAAGGGCAGCACAATGTCCGCTTTAATTTTTAATAGCAACACATTAGTCGGAACATTCAACAATTTCTTTTACTAAAGCAAGGTTTAGCATTTACCCGACCAAGGCATTTGACTCGAAAAACAAGACCCAAAAAAAAACAATTGTATGTTTGTATTTATGTAAAATAACAATTGCAATTTGCAATGCAATACATAACAGCCGCAGCAGTCAGCATGCATCAGTTCACGACGACCACTATGACTAAGACATCGGATTTTCTGCTCAACATGAGACAAAAAGAGGAAATTCCGAGCGTTTTCCTTTTTCCACCTTCCATCTGCTAGGATTTTGAGGGTGCTGTGAGTAAATCGTCCAGTCCGAATGCATGGATGCGTGGTCGCTTTTCGCACAACTGACACAACCTTTTGAAATCCTGCTACACAGAGGAACTTTACAGGGTGACAAGTGAGTACATAGGTCTAGGTGACACTTCGAAAATGGACCCTAAATCTTATCGAGATCGATATTCTCCCGAAATCCGAGATTGGTTCGAAAATACCCTGAAAAGTCCTCGGTTTGTTGTGGCGCCGATGGTGGACGCCTCGGAACTCCCTTGGAGAATGTTATCCAGAAGGTAATATGGTATAAATAAAGAATGGGTAGGTATAATTGGATTTAAAAATTAATTTGTTAATTGGTTGCAGATATAAAGCTGACCTCTGCTACACTCCAATGCTTCACAGTCGCATATTCGGCGAGGACCTGAAATACCGCAACGAAAATCTATTCAATTGTGTCGCTCCCGAAGATCGTCCCCTAATCGTACAATTCTGTGGGAATGACCCAAATGTCCTGGTGGAAGCGGCAAGAATAGCCAAACCATTTTGCGACGGGGTCGACCTGAATCTCGGGTGTCCTCAGAAAATTGCTCGATAATGGAAGATACGGTGCCTTCCTTATGGAAGAGTGGGAACTCATATCCTCCATAGTGTCTCGAGTTCGCTCTGAAGTCGGTGTTCCAATCTCGTGCAAAATACGCGTTTTCCCCGATCTCCAAAAAACCATCGATTATGCCAAGATGCTGGAGCGTTCCGGTTGCTTCATGCTGACTGTTCACGGCAGAACCCGGGAGCAGAAGGGAATGGACACCGGATTGGCAAACTGGAACTATATTCGTGCTGTGCGCGAAGCCGTAAACATTCCCGTCCTAGCCAACGGCAACATTCAGTATTTAGAGGATGTTGAGAAATGTATAGCTGAAACAGGCGTGGAAGGAGTTATGTCTGCTGAAGGAAATCTCCATAACCCAGCCCTTTTCAAGTATTTTTTATTTCGTTTTTTATTATTGAGTTGTATCATATCATGCCATAAGATCATCAAGAAATGCAGCCGTGGAATGCAAACTGGTCTGTGAAATACAATAAAAAAGTAACTTTATTTTTGTCGTTTGTTAATGTTTGTGTCAGCGGAGAAAATCCACCAGTCTGGAAAATGGGGCTAGAGTACATCCAACTTGTTGAAAAATACCCCTGTCCCCTCTCCTTTTCCCGTGGACACATTTTCAAACTTTATCAGCATTTGTAAAGACAAAATAACTTTTTATTTTAAGAATCTCTAACTGTAACGAAGAAAACGAATTGCAAATCTTTATTTCTGTCCAATTCAGGTTTGCCCTACCAGAAAACTGCGACCTGCGAAAAATAGTGGCCAAGGCAGAAAGTTTAGATGACCTGAGACGCGCGTCATTGGAGCTGCAGCATCGCTATGAAGCGTATGTGACAGGTGACAAAATCTGGGAAGCACCTCCTGTACAAAATCCTGATCTACCTAATTTGGACCTTCCCCATTACCTGTGTCAACCGTACGTCCGTCCACCCAAGAAAAATCCTCCTGACCTCCTGACCTCATCTCCAGGCCTCTTCTCATCCTCAAGATCCAACTCCTCTCAAGATGACGAATCGCACGAGCAGGCGGAAAAAAGAAGAAAGTTAACCATACCCGATGTCCTTCAGGCAAAATTGGACCCGGAGGTGAAATATTCAAACAACAAACTGAAAAAGATGTGTCGGAAGCCACTGAAAAATTGGGATGCTGAACGACCACTGCTTGTATCCTGTACCACAGAATCCTGTACGAATGCGCAGGGTCGAAAGTGCGACTCGAACCTTTGCAAACCGTGTTGTAAAAATAAATGTTTCCAGCAAGAGCTAGATTGTCCGGGTCACAAAATTCTTATCAAAACAGTGAGAATGAAGGCGAGAGCAAGAGACGCAGCGGCGGCGGCGGCTATCTCCACGGTCGAAGCCTCTGTTACATGATTATTGATTACTTTACATGATATGGCAAATCGAATTTTAAAAAGTAATTAATTGCACTGATAAACCAAAAACTTAGTTATTCGGTAATTTAACTATTAACGTGACTGGACTCTTCTCTGTGCTAAAATATTTTTGTAAAGTTAAAAAATATCAGTAATTATAGGAATAAATATGAACTAATTACGTTTTTTTATTTTACTCCTTTCTAAAAATAATCAACCTCAACCCAACCTGAATAATTATGTAAATTGAAACATATCAAAAAAGGCTAATTTTTATTTAAGATTAAAAATGACTTTGACCTGACCCTTGAATAAAAAAAGTTTTCTTATCAATTAAAATTTCACACTAGTGTTTTCGAGTCAACCCGAAAATGAGAATCAGAATATCATAAAGTTGTATCTAGAACCGTAGAATACAATAATTAACGTTTTACTTTATACATATTAACACTCAACCACTGTTGATAAGCATGGCGCCACGCCCACCTCCGAATCGGGGACCTCGTCCTAGTCTACCAATGTGGAAATCGTAAGAACTTCCGTACGCACCATAACCGTAACCGTTTGCTGTAATGAAAAATGGATACAACTGAAACATGGGCAATTCACGCCACCTCTGACAAATATTCTTACCATGTGTCCTAAGATAACCTCCAACCACCGGTTCCAGTATCATCAGTGTCAGTATCAGTGCGACCATCATAATCATCCCGAAAGAAAAACGAGTTTTAAAGTGTGCCCACATTTTGTTTAAAGAAAAAAGCTGATTTTGATTTTGATTGCTTACTGATGATCAGCGTTTAAGTTACTAAAAGTCATTACTTAATAACAATCTCAAATCTGTCAAAACTTTAAAACTTGGAGTATGTAAACTTGTTCAAGAAAAAAAAGTTGCATAAGATCAAAAAAGAAAAGTCATTCTGGCATGAAAAATTGAAACCACCCAAGCAACGTTTCACCGATGAATACGCACTTTTGCTTTCAACTGACATGAAGAAACGAACCAAAACCTACATATAAACAAAATGGTTTTTCATGGCAGACCAATACAGCAGTTAAAAATAATAACTATGTGACTATTATGAAAGTCATGACTCATGATTAGTTCGTGTGGATGATTTGATATGGTTTTCGACTTTAGTTAGACGATACGCTCAGTTTACGTTTAAAAAGTCTGTTCAGGGGCAAAATAAGATATTTCAAACTGATTCTGAGTTTGGAGTTTGGATTAGCTTCTTAAGATGATTTATTTTAATTCAACAAAAGCGCATTTAATTTTAATGTTCTAATTTACACAAAAATACACGTTACGTTGTACAATGACAATATTCACAGTTTAATCAAATATTTCGGACGAGATAATTTCAAGCCAATTCATCTTTCCCAACGAGGAGTAAATGCTTGCCTTTTAAATTCAGAAATGAGTATCTAACCACGGTTCCCGTTTGGTTTGTCATTGTTGCTTCTCCATGTTCACTTTTGCTCCCTTGTTTAATTGTAATACGGTGAAACGGTCTTAGTCCCCTCCGCACCAATTTTTCTTCAAAGGAGCAAAGCTTGTGACTTGCCGTTGTTCTCTTTCCGGTACAATTCTCATTGGGAAAGTGAAAATCCACGAAAAGCTGTGCAAATGGCAGATTATATTTGAAATCTTTTAGAATCTGGTCCAACACGGAGAACTCTTTCCCTTCTCCAGATTTAAATTTCAGGATCAAAATGTCAATCCAACTGGTGCCAAGTTTATGCATGATACTGTTCAAGGATTTCGAGTTCGTTTTCTTGCTGTTCTTCGAGTCCGAAATGTTCACTTTCGGAAACAACTCCAATCGGTTCGTATTTGACAAGCCGTCATCGTTAATCATATCCGCTATTCCTGTCAATTTCGTCATTGTTTCGTTTCCGGGTTCATCAAATTCGTACATGATCAGTCTACATTTTGTTTCGGATAACCACCTCTGTTCCAATTCTCCTTCAACTTCGTCCCATTGTCCTTCCCCAAAAGTCATCATGATACACTCCTCCGGTTGCTGCTTCCCACTGTAAAGATAAAATCCACACACTCTCCGGTTTCCAATTTTCTCCACTTCCGGACACTCGAACGTCGCAACTTCTCCATCCCTTTTCTTATCCAACCTCCACCTTTTCTCCGCCTCGATAAGCTTCCCTCTCCAGGTGGACATGGAAGTATTCACGGGTAAGGAGCTTATCCAAGTGTCGTTGTCCAAATTGAGCTGTAGAAAATCTCTGTTGTCCAACGTGTTCCAGTAATACTTCTCTCTGGTATCATACGGAAACCGGATAAAGTAACTGGAATTACCGGAAATCGGACGACTCTTGTTCTTCCAACTCTGGCTTTCATTTTTATCTGCACAATTCAAATCATCCTGAGGTTATCTTTGTCTTTTTAGTTCGAATTCCATCCAACTGAACATCATATTCTTGTTTCATCATTAATTAAATTAATATGAAAAGCCTTACTGAATTTGAATGTCGGCAACCGGAGCTTGAACCCTGATTTGGCCAGGGCGTTGCTCAGTGAGAGGAAGAAAATGAACTGACAACAATAGAGAATTACGATGGCAAGAAGACACAACGGTCGCTTTTTCCACTTATTCCAGAATTTACTAATTTTTTTTAGACACGTCAACTTGTCCATCTTAAAAAAGTGGGCAACAAAATAAGGATTTTAGATTTTTTAAGCACAAGCAAAGATCTAGTTTTAAAACGATTTTTATTTTCAACTTTAATGTTGCAAGCAAAACAATTTGTCTTGGATTTTAAACGTCAGCTGTTAGATTTATTCGGTTATTTTATGTAAAAATGTTTAACATTTAACTTAAGCAAAAATAATTTATTTTAATAATGAAGCCGTCGAATTCGAATATCTGGTGAATTAATTTTAATTAAACTACAAGACTTGATTAAACGGCTTATGATTTTAATCAAATGGATCTTACTATAAATTAATATATTTCAGCGAGAGATGCGGCTTGAGCCGGCGATGGATCTGCTGCATTGTGAGTTTCCTCCTCTTCAAGTTATTCATGGTGGTGGCCGGTGCCGCAGTGATAGCGGCGGTCATGTCATTTCTTGGGGGTAACGGTTACAACTCAGACACCAACGCCTTTCAGGAAGGTCTTTCCACCGACTCTGGTCCAAGTTTAGTTCAAGAAGACTCTACATCTTCTAAGGAGCAGGTGGCGGTGCCACGACCACCTGGGGTGATCCTAGAGGTTACTGGAGGGATCGCTGACCAAATGTTCCAATATGCGTGTTCCTACGCCTTATCAAGAGAGCAGAACTGGCCCCTTTTTGTCTACCTCGACGAAAGTCAAAATTCTACCTTCGCCTTGGACATGTTCAACATCCCGAAAAAACATCTTGTCGACCATGGGACACAAAGACTTATCAGCCGTAACCGGAGTATCATTGAAGTGGATGATAAGCAATTGCTGGAGAGAAGCTGGAGTAAATCAAATGAAGAAATTAATCACGAAGAAGCTGATGAATCTGGCTCTGGTTCAAGTTCATTGTTGAACGATGGTGAAATGTTCGTCAAGCTCCGGTCAGGTTGTAACTGCAGTTCCTTGGAATATTGGACACCCTACGAAGCGGAAATTCGAAGAATGTTTCAAAGTACCCCAAAGTTGCTGCAACTATCCTCCCTCCAGCCGCTCCTTGACACGCTGCACACTACGGAAAGCGTCATTGTTTACATAAGCGGGGAAAATCCTCAAGATCTCCAAGTTCCGATAAGTTTCCAGCGTCTTGCCATTCGCCAAATGATACGCGTTCTGAGTCAAAAGCAAAATGAAGTTCCTGATCCAGTATTTTTCGTTTTCTCTGATGATCCCTCCTACGCCGAGGAAAAGTTTCGAGATTTCTCCCAGACTTTCCGGTTTGTCCACGTGTCCAAGGAACTGCGCAAGCTTATCAATGACCCTGCTGAAAAGACCCTTCACCTTCATGAATTTTACCTAATGACCCAGGGCAAGCACATCATATTTCCAGCTTCCTCCGTTGGCTGGTGGGCTGCGTACCTGATGCGGAACAAAGATAAGGTTGTGATCGCTTCCACTTTCAACCCCGAATATTTTCATAGACATATGAATCTGAATATGCTCAACTTTTATCTGACGCTGCACGGGAAGTTATTTTATCCCAAGAGCTGGATGGTTCTGGATCCATTTTCCGGTGGCTTATTGGTGTCATAATAATAATGTGGTAAAGTTTTAAGTTAAATATTATCGATTATCGTATCATGTTCGCTAAAATAAAATACACATAATTTTAAAATGCTGCTATGAAAAGTGAAGCAATAAAGTTGCATAATATTATAATGTTCCTTCGTAAATACTGGGCCGTGATTAATCATTCGCAGCAGAATTATGACTCGGAATAAATTAACCTAATTAATTACTTAACTGGCTGATAACATTTATTTTTGATAGTTTTTATTGAAATGAAAATTGTAAAACGAAAAAGAAACAACTAGAAATACAAAATACAGTTCGCTACGTACTCATTAAAAGTCTATGTCGGCCCCTTATATTTAAAAACGAGTAGCGGGCCACAAATGACCCAGAAGTGACCTCAGAAGTCATCTTGTCGACAAACACTTCCAGATGAAATGGTCTCAATCCCCGCTTCTCCAATTGTCTTAATAATTGAACCAACTCCTCCCATTTTCTACCACTTCCTTTGAACTTTTCATATGCATTTGACACGGTCACATGGAAATCAATGACAGTCTGTGCGAAGGGGAGTACCTCCGTGAAATCCGTCAAAATCTGGGATAGAATAGAGTACACATCATCATTTTCAGCACTTCCAGAAAGGCCCTCCAGTGTTAAAAGGTCAATCCACCCTATTCCATGTTCTTGTATGATACGTCTAAGCTGTTTTCTATCGCTTCCGGAATTGTTCACTGCAAGTCTTTCATTTGGATAGAGTTCAATTTGAGGATTGTCATTTTTGTCGGTTATATCCGTTTGATACATAATCACCTTGCAGTGTGTTTCTGACAACCACCTCTGTTCAAATTCCACTTTGGAGCTTCGGGATCCGAAAGTTAACACTGAGCACGCCTCTGGCGGTTTCGGATTACAAGCATATAGAGAAAATCCACAAATCATCTTATTTTCTCCCAAAAATTCCGTCTCATGTGGACACTTAAACAAAGGCCCGAATCGATTCCAGATAAAACCTTGAGGCGACGAGTTGACTTCCGGTGGTGCTAATTTTTCCTTTTCATAGTACTGCTTCCATTTCTGTTCTGCCTGGATAATTTTTATCTTTAGAGGCTGGTCATCAACAGAGGTTACATTCAACTTCAACAGAAAATCTTCCGCGTGAAGAAAATCTTGGTCCGATGTGTTCCAGTATAATGTTTCTCTTAATAAATAAGAAAAATTGTCCTTTTCTGGAGCAGGCGAAATCACATCATAAAATTCTGCTGACTGATCCAGCACCAGCTTATTACTTTCACTAAAATTCCGCTTTGGTTGTGGTTGTGACCCCTTCGTGCGTCTTTTAACTGTAAGTCGGATGGGTGCGCATGTAGTAACGGTGGATAATAGAAAAGACCCTTTGATATGGAAATCCACCGTCACTGGGTCTGTACTACTATTGTCGACCTCCAGTAACGGTGGATGAGAATCTCATCATGAGATGAGATTTAAAAACGCTAGAAAAAAGTTAGGGTGCACTTGAAAACAGGAATTAGAACGTTTAGGTTAATGTAGCTATATCAAAGTAGCTAGGTTGGTTTAAAAATCAATTACGGTTCTGCTAATTATAGTTAGGTTGGCTAAGCTTCAAAAACCAAATACTCTTTGCAGTACAAATCCCCCGTTACTAGATGCTGACCAGACCATAATTTTTATACTCCTCCAAATTCGGTGGCTGGCCTACGTTTAATCGCGTGTGCACGTGCACCGAAGCTGACCTTACATTACTGTATGAATAAACTAAAAATATTACAAATACAGTCAAAAAAGGAACGACTAGAGTCACTCCAGTCTGTTTCACATGCAGAATCAGTTGAGACATGAGTACGATACTTTGCCTAAAAAATCATAATGTTCTGGAACAGCAAACATGAAATCGGGTGTTTAACAATCTTATGAATATGTAAATAAGTATTTCAATCTCTGCATTTGTTCCTTTTCACTGAAAAGAACTACATGACTACTATGGCCACTATGGCTATCATTTTGTCTACTCTACAGCGAAAATGTATGTACATAAGTGGAATATCGAAAAATGCGAATTTTGAGCTCTTTTCCAGTTTTATGTCACCAAGAAAATAATTTAAATTCTTGTAGACCACTATTACCATTTTACAAAGTTTGTTCTAATATCTTACTTTTTACAGTACTTTTATTCATTGAATAATTTAGAAGGCTTATCAATTGCCAGCACAGCATGAAATTCTATTACAGTCAGGTCAATGATAAATAGTGAATTCTTCATGCATAAATATGGCCATTTGGTTCTCACACAAACAGAAAGCGAGATTTGTTCACGCTTTATCCGTCATGCTGATAGTTACAATTTCAATATTGGCAATCTTTCTCCTGGACGATCACCACAGCATACGAAAACGGTTATCCTTTGGTAATCAGAGTAGCGTCCGCCTACCACGTGATAAATATCAGTTCGAAATACGATCTGATAAGTGACGTCTTTGGAACCGATAGTAATGCCGACGGAAAACAAATCTACCGTTCCTTTTACCACAAATCGCTTCCGGCTCCTGGCGTCATTCTTCATGTGAAGGGAGGCATCGGAAATCAACTGTTTCAGTGGGCATGTTCATACGCCTTGGCGATGGACAGGAAGTGGCCGCTTTATCTGTATTACAAAATTGACCCAAGTAAAGTTCGAGGTTACAAACCTTATGAGAGGGATTTTGTGCTCGACAAGTTTCAAATACCCCTGGACAATCTTATCGACAATACCACCAATTTGCTCGGAAATCCTCGATATATACCTGATCACGTCCTGCTTGAGAACAGCTCTCTTCGTTGGTCAAATTTCGATACGGATAATATCTTCCTCGAACTTGACAGCGGATCCTATTGCCCATCGATCGAATACTGGGCCAACTACCAGAAGGATATACAAAAATATTTCCGCCTACGTCCACAATTTTTAAACATGACCGTTCTTCAGTCATACATTCACCGGCTTAGGTCAACGGAAAGCGTTATTGTTCACGTTCGCCGGGGAGACTTCACAGCGGTCAGGGGATACGACATTCCCATAAGCTACCAGAGACAGGCCATCCGTCGAATGATCAATATTCTTGAACAAGAGCGAGGTGTCAAAGATCCCGTCTTTTTTGTCTTCTCGGATGATATTGAATATGCTGAAGCAAAATTTAAGGATTTCTCCAAGCAGGTTTCAGTTTCATTACGTCTCTAGAGATCTTAAAGATAAGGCTACAAGTGTCGATGAGTTTTACCTGATGACCCTTGGAAAACATTTGATCATTCCCAACAGTACTTTTTCGTGGTGGGCCGCATTATTTGAACCGAAATAAGAAGAAGGTGGTTATCGCCTCCGCTCCCAATCCTGCGTTTTATGAAATTTTTGGGAATCCAAGCGAAAAATGGGGACAATTTAACCGCGCTTTGTTCGGAAGATTGATGCACCCTAGACAGTGGATTGTGATTAATCCTTTCGCAGGAGAATTTTAATAACCGACTTATTGTGATAAATCAAATTAAGCTAATTAACCAGTGATGATTTGATAATTGTTGAGAGATTTTAAGAATAATTGTTTAATACTAATTTTTAGTTGCTCCTCTTTGGTTAAAATGATCAGCATTTTTAGTAAACGTGATTCAGATAGTGATAATGATTAGGATAATAATATTCTGATGTTGCTTAAAGCCGTAGGTAAAATTCATATACTTATGCTATGAACATTTGTAGCTATCTTTATGTCTACTTGCGTAATTGTAAAAATTCAAAACGCGGATTCTCTTGAACAGCAGGAAAAAGTCATTTCCAAATATTTGCAAAAGTAAATTGCTTGTTCAGATGTCTACCTCAATGTGATTAGGTATGTATGAAATTTAAAAAGAACTCATAAATAGGAAAAGGAAAACAAAAAAGTTCAGCACGGCTGTGCTAATAATCGAAATGTTAAAACAATATTGTAAATGAAAAGTAGCGGAAGCAAACAAAACTCTAACGTTGTGATAAAAGATTTTTACACAAAAGTGCTAGTTACATATCCATAAAATCATTATCTAATCTAAACTGGGTTGAAATTTTTGCCTTTATTCACTCGTTTGTCCAACATTAAATTGTCATTCAATTACCCATTACTGTCCGATTCAGTTTTTTGTTGTCAGTCCTTACAACATTTCAAAAATAATTCCTTCAAACATGAGGACTTCCATTTCCGGCAGAGAACTTTTCCGAGTTATATTTTTCGTGAGCCTTATCTTGATCGGAATCGTTCTCTTCCTCTACTCTAGGAATAGTATACAATTTGTCTCGGATAACATGAAATTTGCCAGAGACAACCGGAACAATCTGGACCAAATGGACCCTAGCCTTATCGAGTATGCCGATATACGTTATCTGACGCCACCGTCTACACTTCCTTATAACTTGAAGGGTGGTGGAAATCATCAGGACAGCTTCAGCATCTGGGTCGCCAACTTCTTTAGGAACAAGGTTGAACTTTAAATATAAAATTGAAAATGGTGGCGAGTGAAACATTTAATATATAAGTCTGGTTCATTTGTTGAAACCAGAAAGGAGGCATCTTCATTGAAGCAGGTGCCTATGAAGGTGAGGTGGCATCACACACACTGTATCTGGAGCTGGAGCTAGGATGGACCGGCCTTTTGGTGGAGTGTAATCCATTGCATGTGCCAAGTGTGAAGTCGAAACACCGGAAGGCATGGGTAGCAGAGGTCTGCTTGGCTGGAAGCACATCACCCGGCACAGTAAGACAGTTTCCCTTTAAACTTTTTAATTGGTCACACAATTGACCACACCTTATCCTATGTATGTTTAGGTAAACTTCACAAATCCGGTAGGATGGGATGCAAGCGGCACCTTGAACGCAGGGAAGAGAGCACAAGCACAACTCCCTCAGGCGAAAACCTGGACAACTTTTGAAGTAGAGACAATGCCTCTCTACACTCTCCTAGCTGCCATCGGCTGGACGGAAATTGATTTTTTCAGTTTCGACATCGAAGGATATGAACTGAGCGTCCTACGAACCTTTCCTTTCCATCTTGTTACCTTCAAAGTGCTTATCCTTGAAGTGCACTTTTACAATCCGGAACAGAAATTAGAGCTTAAGGGACTCCTTGAAAAGAACGGTTATCATTTTGTGCGGTATTTTGATAACGACTATAAACCAAATCTATGTACATAATTCTGTTAAGCATTTGTTAAAGACTTAAATTTCTTGTGGTATGTCACTTTTGCCGGTGATGACATTTGACCACAGGCCCTTTGGGCAATGTACAGTTTATTTGAGTTTGAAATTAGTTTAGTTCAATTTTCATAGTTTGAGACACAATGAGAGAATATATAGGCTCTGGGCCTTTTCATGGATGAAGGTTAAGATTGCTGACTCTACTTTCATCCATGGGGCCTTTTAAAGAGTGTATGGTATTGTAAGGTAATGCATTTTTTGGCTGGAGAAAGTTTATGGATTTTCAAGTTAGATTTTATTGATACATTCATATTTTAATATTATTGTTTTTGCTTTGCTTTCTCTTTATTTTTTAAAATGTAACTTCCGTTATGTATTAACATAAGTTTGTAGCTGGTCAATGGAATTTTGTATTATAAACTCTGCGTCTCTATCAATTAGAATGTTAATGAAATAAAAATTTACGAGGTAATGAGTTTTCTGTCAATGAAGGAATCGTTGGAGCAACACCGCATATTGAAATGTGGGTAGTACATACGCACCGTAATTTAATTGTTCGTCATTTGCATAAAATAATCTGTTCAGTCGTTTTCGAGATATACCCTGTGCCCTGTGCAAAAAAAAGTGGTGCGTGATTCCATACTTCGGCTACGCCATTTAGCCCCTTTAATGCATTTTGCCTTTTGACATCCAGTCACTGGATTCCAGTGTAACTATGATACGGTTATCGTTCATTAAAAAACAGTTGGAATACGTTAAATCTAGACATTTAGTAATGTAACATTCTAACGTTATGGTCAAACCTCTTACAACAAAAGTGCTAGTTCCCCATCCATAATCCTTATCCAATCTAATCTA
>VYYJ01004633.1:0-12888 GCA_021029165.1 Cyphoderus albinus
CCTTTTCTATTTTCACTTGACCATGTCATATCGCGGCATTTGATTTGATGTGATGTGATACGGTGTATTATGATAACCGGAAAATTTCTTTTGAGCACTCACTCAACTCAACTGAACCTGAGTCGAGTTTAGTCACTTTGCTTCACATCATTATTCTCATCTCCCTGAAGAAAAAAATCCCAAAAACATGCATACAAAATATTTCAGCTAGTCAACAATAACTCACCTGTCGTAGACGAAAAAGGATTAGAGCAGAGCCACGGCCTCCACCATTCTCACTTTAATAACAATCGCATTGCAGAGAAATGTTTCTTACACCCTCTTAAAATAAACGCGATATTTCATTCGCCGATACGTTAAGATATTCAGGGATCAAGAATGATCAAGTGTGTACACTTTTCATCTTGCGTTTGGTAGCCAAAAATGTGAAGACCCACTGTTGATCTTTTGTGGTACATATGACATGTTCATCTACCTCGACTCACTCTGATAGCAATACGTCGCTTGCTTCATCACTTTTTTTTCAGTCTGATGTGGTCATTTGATTTTCCAGAGGGAGAGGGGAATCCATCGTGAAAAATGTGAAACTGCGCAGGTTGTGTTACGCATGACCATTTCATAACTTTCCTTTCAGCAGCGGAGAAATCCTTAAGTCATGGTTGCAATTCCTTCCTGCCAGCTCAAACTCAGGCTCAGCTCATCCTCTGTAATTTGTTAGCATTAGCTGTAAAAAGTGACCACATTAGTCTCTCCCCATGGGAGCAACGAGCATCCATCCAAAAACGCTGGCAATCACAATCTGAAAAAAAAATCTATCAAAAGATCACCTTCCATGCGATTTTTCAATGTTGGTGACTAACTTTGGAAAATTGAGTTTCAAATCGTTAGGCTAAGAAGTGGCAGTAATAAATTTGCTGCTACTGCGTGTGTACACATTCACAGTGTAATAGATGAGTGTGATCATCTTCATTGTTGTTATCAATTTGGAAGCAGCAAGGAAAATAATGTCAAGTCAAAGTCTCGTCACTTTCTTCGAGTGGGAAAGAACAAACAAAAAAAGTCGTTTTTTTACATGCGTGTGAGAAGTCAAGTAATGAAAGCTTATTACTTGTCGATGCGATCGAGAATAGCCACAACACAAGGAAAATAATTTATGATTACCTATGGATGAGTTTAATGATGTTATTATTAGATTTTGCATAGAATTAATTTCCAGTGTCATTTCCCTGTCATTTCTTCTTACAGGGAGGAAGGGAAAAGACGAGAATAATAAATTCCGTTTTACTTCTAAAATTGGCTTCTCCAAATCTAATCAATCCGTTGTGAAGTGAACAAGAATTGAAAAGCCCTTCTAGAAAGGAATGCTGAGGTAATTTGATAACAAAAAGTGAAAGAAAAAATCCCCTTTCCATTTTCGTCCCTTATTATTTTTATTTCTCACTTTGACTCTAGAGCTTGAAGCTTGGCTTCGCTTTGCTCTTTTCTTTACTCTTCCCATTGTTCGATTTACAATATTCAGTTTTTTTCTTCAAGAGAGAAGTAGTTTAATGAAGAAAGGAGAAAAATATTAGAAAATGATGATAGTGATGATGATGACGACGAAAATAATAAGAAAGGTAGGCAAAGCTAGTCAACTCACAAACTTTGACATTCATTGTACGGTGGCTAAATAATGCTGCAAATGTTGCGTTCTCACACCTTTTCCATTACGCTGCTAACACCATCTTTGTCAACGAATTGTATTGTTTGGATAATAAGCAATAAAATAATCATATTGTATGTGTTGTGCATAGCAAAGGAATTTTGAAAGACGAGAATATAAAAGTTCTCGCCGACAACTCTTAAAATGCAAGATTCTTTTGTGAGAGTTTTTCTTTTAAGTTTTGCATGATTTGTGCAATTAATTATTATTAGTTAGAGCCTTCTTAGCCAATTAATAGAATTGTGTCTTATTTGAGTTTGAAGTTAAGCATGCAAATATTTAGTTGGTGGTGCTCTATCAGGACGTCGATAGGTTTGTATAACTGTACTGGTATGGTTTACAAACCTAAGATTGAAATTTGGGGCATTTTGAGAGAGGATGAAAATGGTTCTCTAAAAAAGCTCCATTCATTCACAAAGTCTGATCAGAACTGAGCACAATTAATAAGTAATATTTATTTGATTCAACTTGCTAATTATAATTGTTGAATGGTTAATAAACGATAGATAATTAGATTTTGAGAAAAATTGGGATAACCTAACTACGCATTATAAAAAGAAGCCAACGACCCTTTTATTTAGAAAATACATTGCTCTTTCTTTTGATGTTGCTTTGTTCAGCCAGATAGTGAAACGTGTCAAGAATATTCTCTTGTTGAGAATATTACTAAAATTTTGACTTTCCATTGTGTCCCATGCCCACATTTGGACATTCAATGAACCCTTTTTGTATCATGGATCGTGACGTAATTTCTCGCCACCAAAATCTTATTACAGTTAACAATTATTATTACTCTTGTTACCAATGTTTGTGTGTGACCACATTCAGTGACTGAGTTGAGTCTGAGTGAAGACGAGAAGCAGTTTGGAAGATGAGAAGAACAAGAAAAGCCAAGACACTGACTGAGGTGTTCAATGAGAACGATCTTCAAAGAAAGATGCTTTTTCTCATTTGTTTAATATTTTCCCCGCTGTGATGGATATTGTTAACGAGGAATTGGATTTAACTTGCTTGTTACCTTACCACAGTCCCCTGAAAGAAAATAAATAAGAGACAAATCGTGAAATTAAATGGTGGTTGCCTTTCGCTTTAGTGGTTGACGGATCTGACTGATTATTTGTGCTCAAGGTGCATTGCATACAGATACACACCAGAAGAGACCAGAATAGTCTCAACCTGACGAGATTTTCATCTCCTCTTGCTTTATTTTTTATTTTATTTGATGTTGTGTTATGTAACATTAATATTATGTACGTACTGTAATGACGTGTGGTGAAATGATGCGATGGTGATCCTTGTTTAGACATGAACAATGAGCAGCTCCACAGGTGTCACGATGGGAAGCGAGGTGTTACTCCATTAAATCTGTCTAATTGAGTGAAGTGAGAAGCCTCAACTTTTCATAAAGGGAAAATCCATTGCACAAACTTCTTATGTACATATACATACATTCCAGAAGAAATCTGTAACAGATTATCTGTTCCTTCTATGTTATTTGTTATGTACCTCTCTTCAACAAAAGATCCTTTTTCTTCTTTAGTGGATGTGGATGCCCATGAGAAAATAAAATTATAGTTCCCTTCTCATTCCTAAACAAATATTTTGGACCGACCTCTTTCAAATGTATCGATTTTGCTCACCCTTTATTACCATTTCAGAATACATTACCTAGGAATGAGAATTGCAAATTCTATCGAGCTGAAATGAATGGCATCCAATTCAAGAGAAATCAAAGGTCAAGATTTTGTTTTACAATATTTGTAGATTTTTCTGAAACAAAAATGCTGCAAGAATTTGTTTAGTGTGTCATATATCCTAAATGATGATGGTAGGTAAGTAATAATCATCATTACAATTTTTGTGTGACACAAATAAAAACACTTTGTGGTCACGTCATGCACATATTTACGTGCGAGTGTGAAAGGGGGACAAGATGAGATGAGGGCTAAAGGAAGGAAAAAAGGTGATGTAAACGTGCACCTTGTTTTCGGGAAGATTGACAGCCACGTCTAATTGCTCCATGTTCTCTGCTTTTTCTCAATCACTACATAAATACATACATACATACATTACAGTGCTATAAACATCTTGCTTTTTAGCTTCGAATTTATTTGTGGTGGGCGAAGCACAGAAAACGTTTTATTGAAGAAAGCGACTTATTACAGGTACTCGTTATTGTATGGCAATAATAACACGAAACAGAGTCATAAAATAATGGATGTTAAATAAATCCATTTATTGTGCTATTATCAGCACCATCATAGTCGTCATCTCTGGAATTTTTATAAAACACTCTGGAAATAAAATAAAAATTGATCAGAGTTATGGTATTCATTTGCATTGTCGATTTCATTAACAAGTTTTTGTGATTTGTTATTTGTACTTAAAGAGAAAAAAATTGACCATAAAATAAAGTGGTGTAAATTATTATAAGGTAAAATAAAAGCCAAAGTTTGCCTCTGCCTCTGCTTGCCTGCTGTTGTTTGTGCTCGCCATCGCCACGATTTTTATTTTCCAGTGTCTTGATTTTTATATTAGTTAGCTAATTTGCATGCATGAAGATTAAGCCTGCTTTTACTATTTTCTCCATTGATAATGATCATGCGGTCGTTTTTTTCTAGGCGCTGTTTTATTTGCAGTGTAAATTTGTAAATTGTGGCTTATAAAACTGCTTTTTTATTCCTTAAAAGGGAATACATTTTGTTACAATGTACAGTGTATGTATTTGTTAGTAATTAATTTCTACTTTCTTTTTTATTGTCTCTTTGTCTTTTAACTGACTGTAGTAATATTACTAGCATTATTTTTTCCAACACTTTTTTCTTCTATAATATTGGCAATTTAGCAATAATCTCTTTCCATTTTCCAACAATTATCATGATATATGATAACATGTTCAAATGTTTTTGTTAACTGTTTCCAAATAAAAAAGGAGAAAAAAATCCATGACAATTTTTATAAGTAGCAATTGAAGTTGCTTTTCCCCAAAGAAATGAATTATTTTTACTGATTCCAAAGTTTTGGATCATTGTTTAAAAATTTACTTTTTTCCTATTCGTTTTCGTACATTAAAGTCTCAATTATTTTTATGTTTGCATGCTGCTATGAGAAACGCACAGAGAATTTAATCTAAAAATTAACTTTTAGACGCACTTTTAACTTTTTGTTTGTTTTGTTTTGTTTTTGTCGTAAAGGCCGTAATTTTTTGATTCGTTATTTCGTTTTTAAAATCCGTTTTTGTTTTGTCCGTTCCGTTTCCTTTTCTTTTTTTGCGTGTTCACTTTTTGATGTGACGATGGATCAATGGAAAGACGATTACAATTGCCTTCCTTTTTTATTTGTTTTTGTCTCCAATTCAGGTTTGGTTTTCCAATAGACGGGCAAAATGGAGACGCCATCAAAGGATGAATTTTATCAAGCCCTTCGGAGTGCATGGAAAGACCTCTCCGGTCAGCTTGGGGGGATGCCAGGGTGGTCCCCCATCACCGGGCACCACATCCCCTTCGCCACCGCCGGTGGGTTCGCATCCCCTCACGTCTTCCCATCACCAATCCCACCATCACCACAACAGTTCCGGCAACCGGGGGGAGGTGGACTCAGACCATTCCCCCTCAACGACGCCCATCTCCTCAGCAGCAGTAGTCTCCTCTGGGGTGGGCTCGGTCCACCACCCATTGGCCCACCACCACCCCCTCTCAGTGTCCCACGCTCACCATCATCTTCTCCAAGCAGCAGCGGCGGTGGCAGCAGCCGGACAACCCAACAATCGTTTCCTTCCCCTCCCTCCAAACTCGTCCGTGATGGCGGGAGCGATGCAGGCAGCCGTGGAGGCATTATCTTTAGTCCCTCATCATCATCCCTCGCCCCCAGCCACTATTCCCTTGCCACTGGTCATGGGTGGTGAGCACTCCGCCTTCAACTTGATCAACAACCACAACGCCTCCATCTCCTCCTCTGTTTCCTCCATCACCACCTCCACCACGAACACCAACTCCTCCATCAATTCGAAACCCAACAACCTCAGCATGGAGAGGCTTCTCTACAACCACAACAAACCCACCTCCAATCATAACAACAACAATAATAAAAATAGTATTCACTCGCCCCTAAACGATGACCCCGATGAGCACGACGGTCCCCGAAGCAGCCGCTCAACTTCCCCTGCCAGGTCAGAGTCCTCCGAACTCGTCGACATGAGTGACAGCGAGCCAGAAGACAGAAGCCGACTTCATCACCACCTCAATCACCAACACTTTCAAAAGTTGTATCAGCAGCAGCAACAGCAATTGAATGACCCCCAGCATTTTGCTTACAGCCACCTTCACCGAAACACCTCGCGCTCCAGGTCAGCCTCTCCAGTGCTCCATCATAAAAATAAAAGTGGTCACCATCATCATCGACAATCCGCGTCACCTCCGCCATCGCGGTCACCCTCACCTCCACCCAGCCTCCACAGCAATAGCAATGGCAACCTCAACAGTCATCACAATAAATCGAAGGAGAGGTCCTCGAGGAAAAACTCGAGTACTTGAACAGTCTACAATAAAATAAAACAATTTCCATAATATTAATAATAAACGTATTCAATGCAACGGAACGTTCCTCATTTTCATATTTTCTCTGTCGACCCCTCGCCGAGTTCTCATTCTATGTAAATTGATTACGTGTGCAAAAAATTCAGCAATAAAAATATGAATTGCGTACGCACTTACGTGCAATCGGTGAGCACTGAGCATTGAGATTGAAAGAGGAGATTATTTTTTCTAAACCAACCTTGCTTTCGAATTGAATGGGAAATTATTTATTTAAATGTAAATAAAAGAAAAGAGTTGAAAGCAAAGGCGTGTTTCAATCTCAGTCCGTTCTCACCCGATCTTTGAACAAAATCGCGAGTTAAATGGAAGATTGAAAACGGTGAGGTCATAAATTATTGCGGGAGGTGAGCGTTTTTTTTTAAGTGGCGTGAAATTGGCACACGAACGAGCAGTTTTTCGCACTGTGTGAGGTTATGTTTACTACGAGACTGGTGAACTACCGCTGCGCTCTGCCTATAAAAAGATGGCAAAGAAAGTCGTAAATTTTGAATTAACGAGAAGAAAGAATTTAGAGGATTACGACACGATTTCTTGGAGCAGCAGAAGCAGCAATGGGGAAAAAATTATTTAAATGTTTTCGATACGGGAAGTTGAATGGAAAAGAGGCTATTTTATATTAAGGGGAGTGTCCAGTTTAATTGAAATCGAAATGAGGAACCACCTTTGTTAGGTTAGGTTAGTCATTTTAGAGCGAGGTATGAGATGCCTCTTGGGTCAGACTTGGTGTTTTTCAGAGTTGAGAATCTGTTGTTGTTGATGTTCCTTTCCAATAAATACAATAAAATATTTTGCAATTAAATAAAGCAATATTGTTGCAAATACGTCATCGCTTTCTTTCTTGTAAAGAACTGCAATGGTTTTATTTATTTTGCGAGTATTAACTTTTGTAGAGAAAAAATAGATTTAGGTAATGAGTAAAGAAAATGTACATTTAGTAATTAAGCCTGATAGAACATTAATTAATAGTAGTTAGTAGTATAGTAAATTTTAATTCCTACCTATGTTTGTTATCCAGTCCAACAAAGTTCATGCTTTAAGGAAGTAGTATTTACATCGTTGTCGTACACATTCTAATCTTTATGTAATAGTTACTGACTGTAAATTTAGTACATAAATTACATAATTCTATTGATAATTAAGTAATAGTAATTAGTGATTTTGATTAGTAAAATAGTATAGTTATATAATATTTCACTAGATTTAAAGTTTTTCTTTTCTATTATAGACTCTAACCTACCTACGATGTAGATTTAACTAGAGAGGTGAGTTACCTAAAAATGATTATTTAACTTTGAAAATGTATATAAAAGAAATGTAAGGAAAGCTACCCCAGAGTAAATCGCCCAGCGCCACCTTGAGACTATAAACTTCAACTAGCATTCCGTACTATTTTACCTATTATTATTATATTTATAATTTTTCGATGATTTACTAATTATCAATTCATTATTGTGCTTTACCTTTTTTATTATATTGTAGTGGTACAACCGTACAACTTGAATTTGTGAATAAATCTGAAATTAATTACTTCCAAACCCTAACAATTTTTTGTCATGGAAGAATGTTGTAAATAAAATGCTTGATTTAGTACATATATATTTGGTACCACTTAAAATTAGTGAAAAACCTGTGAATTGTATATACCAAACTAAAATACAATTTAAAATGTCGTTAAATACCAAAATGCAGAGTGGAATAGCAGAAGAGTGGAGAATTAATGAAATTAGACACCTAGCCCAAAAATAAATGTTAAATTCTGTTTAGGTACAGAATCTCTAGTGCTAGTAAAAAGTATCTCATTTCTCCACTGTTACAATATTACCTAAGGAAAAACCTAGTTAGTGGATTAAATTAGCTATTGTACACTATAACATAATATTCATTACAGAATGAACCTCATTAATTACGGTCGACGTCAATTGGATTTGTGGAAACAACAAGAGAATCGTTCTAGTGATTTTCTTTAACTGTTGGCATTCTTGAAAAATTAAAAAATCGTCTTTGATTCGTACAACGAGAATTAAAATTAAAAATCTGGATTTTTTCTCCGCTTCTGCTATATACAATATCATTTCAATATCTCGTTAATTTTTAATCATGCTGGTGTACACATAAAATTAATGATTATGATTTATATAGAGTTAAGGTAATCTTAATTAATTCTTCCACAAAATATTGTTAACAAAACTTTACATTTTATTATTGTTATGTAATGTTATGGTGATGATGATGTTCCCACTACCACTATTATTGAGCTAAAAGTACACATTCTGTTTTACTATTTTAATTACACTCTCATAATATTACGATTGTTTACGATTACTATTTTTGTTTTAAGTAGAAGACGAAAGACGGACAAAGATTTGCAAAGAAAACATTTGGTAGGAAAACTAATTAATATTACATACTATATAGTATCGTATCAGCAAGTACATAAATAACGGATAATAAAAGATCGAAACCAATACTTTACTGGGAATCGTTTCTCATTTTTTCTTCACCAAATTAAAATGCATTCATTAAGTTACTAGAAACGCATATTTGAACCTTGTTCTGTCAAGTAAATTTAATAAAGTTACATTTATTATTAATGTAAGATAAATGGGGTATTGCATATTGGTATCGTCAACTCGAAATCGGCAGAAGAAAAAAATCATGTTGAAAATTACATTTTGCTTTGGAAGTGGATTTGTCGGCGTTTGACCAGAATGGAGCAACGAGTCTTTCACAATATTGCTTTCAAAGTACTATCTCTAGATAAAAATAAAAATTGCAAGTTTTTAAGCAACTGCACACTCAATGCATTTGAGTGGACCGAAATTCATCCCGAAGTTGATGAAATTCCGCTTCATTCATATCATCCAGCATCCAGGTATTAAAAGGGAACCTCTCGATGTAATTGGCAAAATTGGAAGTGAGCAGTGACCTGATTCCCTTCTCAGTGATCTGGTATTTTAAACACAAAACGAGAAAATGAAAATATCATGCAACGGTTGCTTCTGGGTATGTATAAATACACTAAATCAGAAATATTCAAAAATATAAAAGTAAAAATAATTTTGTTTACCGATTTAATTTTGTAAAACACAGCAGGAAACATTGTCATTGGGTGAGAGGAGGTTAGGTGAAAGCTTTGAATTTTCAAATGCCGAAACACCAATATAAAAACACTGTCCGTGATTTTCTCCATGTTCTGAACATTCAACAGTTTCAATCTCTTCAAGTCTGCAAAGAAATTTAAAATAATAAAAATAAATTTAAAACTACAACAAAAAACATTCATTTCATAAAATCGTTTTTCTACTCACTTTTGAGCTCCAGGAAAACCGGTTTGTCCAAATCTTTCCCCACGAAGGCAGAATTTCCAACTGTTGGACTATCCTCAATACAAACATCCTCCAGGAGCGGTAGCTTCTTCCAAAAAATTGATAATGCCTGGTTAGTTCCAGTCCAACATCGAAAGTGGACTTTCCGTAAGTTGAAACATGACCAGGCGACCTTTTTCAACAGTGGCAGAGGGATCTGAGTTTCCGGTTTATTAACAAGACGCTGTATAATGCATATACTTAGTTGTGTAACTGTAGGCCTCCTCCGAGCGGCAAATACAATATGGAATAGATCCTCCGACACATCGCGTCCATTAAAAGGGTGCGTATTCAAGTTGACATTGTATTCTATATGTTCCAATTTAGGCCACGCTGGAATATCAAATTGTCTCCAGGTAGTTTCCTCGTCCCAGCTTTCCAACGATGAATCATAATTGGTGACCTGAAGTTTGTTTACGTTAGGAAACGGTACTTGGAAGCATTCAATACTTAATTCACTAAATGATACTGTTGATCTTCCCACGTTTTGTAGCTGCCGGAGAATGACATCGTCCTGGAGCTCGCCCCAATCATTAAACATGTAAGGCATCAGATTTAACAGTTTTACATCGTACCTGATGCAAAGTGCACAGAATTCAGCAAACGCTGGAGCATCACCCACTCTGGAGTGCACCCATGGAAACACATAATTCACGTCGTAGTATTTGAGGGAGGCAAGCCGATTGTTTTGGAGCAGGTTACCCAGGTTGTGGTAAGAAAGCGCAGTCAAGCTTGCTTTGTTTTGTTCCTCTTTAAACCATGGATAGACTAGAATCTCCAAACTCTGGCAGTGCTCTACCATCTCCCAAAAATATTCCTTCTCTGCCACGTCATTTTCCTTGGAAAGAATGAATTGTCGGATATCTAAATGTTTTAAGTTTTTGAACGTTTCTGGGAACACATATTTGTCATTTTTCTCTTGAAAAACCTTGGTTTCCAATTCCTAATTACACACATAAACAAATTGCAAATTTCTAAAAATTAAAATCTCCTGAGTTGTTCCCCTTTTCAATCTAAAACATTTGGCAAACAAAAGTGCAGTTAACGGCAACTGACAGGAAAGAAAAACGAAAGATTTTCAAGTTAAATTGCACATAGAATGCTCAAACAAAACTTTACTCGACTGGATGGCACCATAACAATTAATTTCCGATTCTGAGATTCACTATGAGAACGTTAAAACTTTTGTTCAGTTAAACAGGTTTACTGGTTTACATCTTATTAATGAAATTGTTAATATAATACTTAAGTTTTCTTAAAATGTAGATCGTGAGAGGCAAAATAAAGTGTGATGTAAACGCAGTTGGCAGTGAAAGTTCGTGGGCAGAATTGGGGCTGTCTAAATTAACTGTGGAAAAAGGAGATGGAAGATACTTAAAATGTAGGATTTGTAGGAAAGGATAAGATTGAATGACAAGACGAATTTACATGTAAAATGTAGCCCATGCAGTTTGCATGGAGAAAAGATCGAAAAATTGAAGATGTTTAATGTGGAGCAGATTGGCAAGGTTTGGTCTTGAAAAGACATTAACGAAGGATTAAGTTTGAGCGGATGTGATAAGGGGAGAGAAGGAATGTGGACGGTGAGTCATACTGGAAAAGAGGAAAAATGAAAAGTGCACAAAATATTGATTTAAATATATTCCAACAGTTAACATTTCAAAAAGAACATTTATAACATAAATGTTGGTTTATTACACATGCAATTAAATGAATGGAATGTGGAATCATAGTAATTCTAAGCACCTTAATTCTACCTCTATTTCAATTTGCCACAAATGTGCATTAGGTTTTAGTTTTATTTTGATATCAAAGATTATAATATTCGGTTCCACTCTAAAAAACTTCTGGATAGGAAAGGTACATTTACTAAGGTTTTGTTCAATTTCCAGGTTATTGTCTTGGTCAAGGTTGAGAGTTTCATTGTCTTCAAACTCATGTTTGCGTGTGGTCATTTGGGTATTCCTGAATCAGGAATCCTGATATATGTAGCTCTGCTTTCATTTAATATTAAACTGATACATGTTATCTGTTGTTATGAGTTAATCAGTTTAAAATAGATACAAAATTAACTGAGAGATATTATAATTTGATAGTTACATAGTCCCATATAATGCCGTTTTTCTTTGTGTTTACAGTAATTTTGCATACACATTATAGTTTTAAAAATTAAATATATTAAGTTTCTAGGTTTAAATATTAAAATTGCAAAATTATATGAATATTTAAGAGGATAGGTAACACAAAATTTAAACTTTAATTATTATGTTATTTAATGATATTCTTGTACAAAATGTTATTATGTTTTCACAAATCAATAAAATAAGCCTGGATAATTAAATCAATCCCCTTAATAATTTTCTTTTGAAGTGCTCAATCGACACTTGCATTTTGAGATGTTGATGTTGAGATTTTGAGATGAGATGAAATTCCTGTTCTTGCCTTCGCCAGAATTTTTCTATGCATGATTGATGAGGCTCCCTTTTTGACTAGAAAATTTTTAAACAAATAATTGTTTTAAAAATCCTATTAATAAAAATGTAATGTTTAAAAATGGAAAGATTGAAATTTAATTTTAAACTTCATCGGCTTCTTCTCTGATGACAGTTGACTTTTCAGAATTATCCCATAAGCGATTAACGAAGTATGCACAAATCACTTCAACGAAAGTTATATTGAATAAAATTATGACAGAAATGTCACAGTCTCTTGGGAAACAACTTTGATGGTTATCATTTTCATTCTTTAAATTCCTGTACACTGAATCAAAATGAAGTTCAGAAAACTGAACTAAAAAATGCTTTCAAAATGAATTGCGGTTCAGAGGTTGCATCATTTTATGAACACAGCAATTGATTTCGTTTTCATCCATTGAATTCACATTAAATAAATAAAATTGCAAAGGTGCTTTAGGTTGAAGTCTCAATATGAAAGAAGAAGATTTTTATAAACGCAAAATTATTTCCAGGTTGAAAATTAAATTTTAGTAATTTCTGTATTATCAATTTTCATTTAATTATATTCATATAAAATCACAGTCACAGGTTTACATTAAGTACAGTATTTAAAGCTTGTTAAATTACAATGTCAGTTATTAAGACTACAAAATCACAGTTAAAGTTTACAAAGTCAAAAAGTATTCACTAATTTAAAAAACTCGAACTCGTCCGTTGAGGTCCAGGGCAACGATGAATCCAGCGGAGGGCATCACGGCGACATTCAGAGG